>OU696696.1:250559165-250721037 GCA_916050605.2 Platycheirus albimanus | reverse complement strand
AAAACAAATTTTTGATTTTATATAATTTTTGGGGATTCCTATTCCGGGATTTGGTTTTTTGAATTTTTTGGATTTCGAGATTCTGGATTTTTGGGGTTCTGCCCCCAACCCCTATGAGACATCATCTGTTTATTCATTGTCTGTGCTTAGGTACAGGGCATGAGTTTTTGCAAGAAAAATGTGGTACCAATTAGTACATATATGTAGGAATTATATCTGTTCTACTGATGCGTGCGACCAAATCATTTCCTGCCTGGCAATGCCATAATACTGGTATAAGGGATACCAACCAATTGATGATACGTCAAGTATAAAAGGTAGGCGCAAACGTGCACGGCTCTCTTTCTTTCATGACAACACCAACCGTTTTCAATAAAAGAGGAAGGCGAGAAGACCTCTAAAACACCCTGACACCAACACCATCATATTTTATCACCATTGTGAATTCAAAACTGTGTTTAAATTAATTAGAAAACAAATAAAACTACAAAATTGGGGGCTCAACCAATAGCGCCAAGCATTTAAACTCGAAACATCATTCTCAAGAAAGACAAAATTCTTTTGGAACCTCAGCGTTAGCCGTGAGTAAAAAATCACCCGGCATAAGAGGTATGCATTGTTGTCTAACCAATTAAAAAAAAAAAAAAAGTGCTGTGTGTAGGTATCTCCTAACTGCTAAGAAAGAAGATATTGAATCGGAAATTTTTTTTAATTAATTTATTGTGATCATGGGTCGGAGGAATAAAAATAGCACGGCATGGAATAATAGTTCTATTGATATTGCTGATATGACAAATGAGTTAGAGGAGAGATCGAGAAAATTAGAAGACAGAGAAAAGGAGTTAGAAAAAAGGGAAAATAAATTGAGGCATGAAGTTGAAATTTCTTTGTTGCAAGGTGAGGTGGAATACTTGAGATCGAGAGGTCGAGGTACAGCATCTTTTCAAGATGTTTCAAGTGCGTTGCAGGAGTTTAATGGTGACGATGAGTATGGTGTGCGAGGTTGGATAGAAGGCATTGAGAGTGCTGCTACCCTTATGAATTGGAGTCCCTTAGAAAATTTGTTGTTCGCAAGGAGGTTGCTTTCGGGTTCTGCTAAGACGGCGCGGTGGTCAGGTCTGAAATGGGGTTAAACACGTGGCAACAATTAAAGGAATATTTGATGGAGGAGTTTGGTGAAAATGTTTCCAGTGCTGTGGTTCATAGGAAGCTTTCGCAATGTAAGCAAAAGAAAGGAGAAACTGTCTTACAGTACTTTATAAAAATGAAGGAATTAGGAGCAAGGTCGAAAATAGATGAGGCTTCTGTGACCCAATACGTCATTGACGGAATCAACGATTCTCAGGCTAATAAGGTTATGTGTTATGGTGCAAATAATTTTAAGGATTTTAAAAAGAAGCTTGAAATTTATAAAATATTTTCTGAAAGGAATAATGCGTCAAGTTCTAAGGTTACATTTTCTTCAAATAGAATGAACAGTGGCACAGACACCCCTCCAAATTTAAAGAGTTCAGGTCCTGTTTGTTTTAACTGTGGCGTTAGAGGTCATCGTGCAAATGAGTGCCACAAAAAGCTCGAAGGTCCAAAATGCTTCAAATGCAGGGAATTTGGCCATAAGGCACCACAATGCACAAAAGCCCAAAGAGACGTAAGGATAGCAAATGTTTCACCGAGATCAAAAGAAAATTTTCAGAAAGTGGTGCAATTTTTTAGTACTCAACACCTAGTTAAGGCACTCTTAGACACTGGTAGTGAGGTTACGTTGCTCCAAAACAGCGAATATTTGAAATTAGGAAGTCCGAAACTTACAGAAGGAATTATTAAACTGAGAGTTTTGTCCGAGAACGGTGTACAGACATTAGGAGGTTTCAAAACGACTCTTCTTTTGGATGGGAACTCTTTTGATGAGGTTGTTCATGTTATCTCCGATGCATTCCTTGCCATACCAATGGTTCTTGGTCAAAATATTTTCACAAATACGCAGCTGGTTATAACAAATGGTGACGTAAAAGTTAAAAAGTTGGACAGTTTTTTACAAAGCTTTGAAATTTTTTCGGAAGAGATGGAATTTCAGGTGGAAAACAAAAATTATTTAGATGAAGTTCAAATGTTAGTTGAGAACTACAAGCCAGTAGAATCAAATGCAGATAAGTTTTTTATGAAGATTGTCTTAAAAACAGAGGACCCAATATTCCAAAAACCGCGGAGACTTTCACCTTTAGAGAAAAAAGTTGTCGAAGACCAGGTCAAGGATTGGCTTCAAAAAGGAATAATTCGTCCGAGTTCGTCTGAATTTGCTAGTCCTATAGTGCTGGTTAGTAAAAAAGATGGTACCAAGCATCTTTGCGTGGATTACAGGAAACTAAACAAGCAGGTTGTGCGAATTAGTTACCCCCTTCCTCTCATCGAAGACCAGCTAGATAGACTGGGTGAAGCACGTGTATTTTGTACACTTGACTTAGAAAATGGGTTTTTCCATGTTTATGTCGAAGAAAAAAGTATAAAATTTACCTCATTCGTCACCCCAGATGGTCAATTCGAGTTTCTTCGAATGCCGTTTGGGCTATCCATATCTCCAACAAATTTTCAAAAATACATTAACCAAATTTTTAGACAGCTGTTAAAAGAGAAGATTATTTTGATTTACATGGATGATATTATAGTGCTGGCAAAAGATTTTACCGAAGCTTTGAAGAATTTAAAGATGGTTTTTGAATTGGCAGCTCAACATGGACTTCGATTCAAATGGAAAAAGTGTAATTTTCTATGCACAAAAATTAAATATTTGGAATACGAAATTACAAATGGTCGCATTAACCCATCATTTTTAAAAATAAAAGCGGTGAAAGACTTCCCGGTTCCTAAAACCGTAGGGCATGTGCAGAGTTTTCTCGGTTTATCTGTATATTTCAGGAAATTTGTCCCGAATTATGGGGTGACAGCAAAGCCTCTTAGTGACCTTCTTAGGTCAAACTCGAAGTTTGTATTTGGCGATGTGCAGAGAGAAGCTTTCGACAACATTAAAAAATCACTCACACAAAAACCTACATTAATGATCTACAATCCAAACGCCGAGACCGAGTTGCATACAGATGCATCAAAAGTAGGATTCGGTGCAATTTTGATGCAAAAATCTTATGATGACAGTTCTTTTCATCCAGTTTATTTCTACAGCAGGAAAACTTCACCTACACAGGAAAGATACTGCAGTTACGAGTTGGAGGTCCTGGCCATTATTTCAGCTTTAAAAAAGCTGAGGATATACCTTCTGGGACTCAGATTTAAAATAATAACGGATTGCGCTGCGTTCAAAATGACAATGGAATAGAAAGACTTAGCACCTAGAATAGCCGGATGGGCTCTGTTACTCCAAGATTATGACTATGTCTTGGAACACCGACCTGGAACTAAAATGAAACATGTCCACGCCCTTAGCCGATATCCTGTTTCAATGGTGGTACAAAACGAGTTTCTTAATAAAATACGAGCAGCACAGATGAACGACGAGAGAATCAGAGTTATATTGAAAGTACTAGAAGTTGAACCTTATAAAAATTTCTTTTCAGAAAACGGAATTCTCTACGAAATGACTGACCAGGGTAACAAGCTGTTGTGTGTTCAAAAAGGAATGACGAGACAAATCATAAAAGACGTGCACGACCAAGGACATTTTGGCCTCAGAAAAATGGAGGATATCATAAAGCTGCAATACTCTATCCCAAATCTACAAAATAAAATTGAGAACTGTCGTAGAAACTGCATTCCATGCATTCTATCTGAGAAAAAGTCAGGAAAGCAAGAAGGCTTCTTGAATTCCATACCCAAAGAAGATCGACCATTAGATACTTATCACTTGGATCACGTTGGACCATTAACAATAACGGAATTACAAAAGTGGGAGCAAATGATCGTTATGACGTGGGGAAAGTAGGCGAATGTGAAGGGCCGAGAAAAACAACTACAAGCGCTGATAACATGAAGCCGTGGTTTAACTATGACGATGAAGATGACCAACTAGAGGCAAATAATGCTTTCTAAGAAAAAAACATAGTACGCAAAGAATGGACAACGACTGAAGAAGGATGCTCTTATTCTGATACAACCTTTAGATGTTAAGATGCAAAGAAGACGTATAAATATCTTGAGATGGTTTTCCTACATAGGCGTTTTATATTTATAGGAGATAGTACGTACATAAGAGATGTTGTTGAGAAGAAATGTCATTTTCTTAATGAAGAACTGAGATGAAAAATACTTAAAGAAGAACGGTATTAATAATTTTATCAGGCGTTTTTGAATGGGAGCTGATTTTGAGATGATTGAAAATTTGAATGTTTCTTCGTAGTTTAACCTATTCTTGCAAGCTATTTTTAGAAGATTTTGTTTTCAAGTTGTTTTAAATTAAATATTTGTTCATCTAGATAACCTGCGAGCTATTATGATGGGATTACTTATGGTTCACCGAGACGTTGAACACCAGGATGGCCGAGTTGTAGGAATTATATCTGTTCTACTGATGAGTGCGACCAAATCATTTCCTGCCTGGCAATGCCATAATACTGGTATAATATCAGGGATACCAACCAATTGATGACACGTCAAGTATAAAAGGTAGGCGCAAACGTGCACGGCTCTCTTTCTTTCACGACGACACCAACCGTTTTCAATAAAAGAGGAAGGCGAGAAGACCTCTAAAACACCCTGACACCAACACCATCATTTTTTATCACCATTGTGAATTCAAAACTGTGTTTAAATTAATTAGAAAACAAATAAAACTACATATATTACAATCTTATGTTGGAATAGGGTATTCAACAGTTGGTTGCAAATGTACTGAAGCTCTCGCTAATGCTTATATTTGAGAATTCATCAAGTTTCTCATAATCCAGTTATCCTAGCTTCAACTTTTTTGGGATTGGATTTAATTCCACTTGCAAGAACCGTTTTTGTTGACAGTGTCCTTGTTACTGAATCACCGAAGTCAATTAAACTCTAGCTGAATGCTGACATTGTGGAGTGATCAGTTCAACTTTTTAATCCATTAGTTCTTAAGCTACAAGTGAAATGCAAGAAATTTCTGTTTTTTTTTATTTTTGGTTCTTTTTTTGACAATTTTAGTGCTAATCAAGAGGAAATGGGATGAAGTAATAATTTGTACCAAAAACAATTTCGTTAGTTACAAAAATATACCTCTACCTGGACACCGAACTTGAAGAGTTGTAGAGGCTTTAGTAGGGTCAAAGATTCTCGGGGCGCAGTGTCACTAGAAGAGTCCCGAAAACCAAACGGTGTTCTCACCTCACCCCCCTCCACTCCTTTCTTCTCCCTCCTATCTAATATCCACTGATCCCTTCCAAAAAACACACAAAACAAACGATACAAACAAAAACATCGAGACTAAGGTGCATGGATCGGGCACCTCAGACTCTGCTCTTGCCGATCCACTAACAAGAACATTGACTGTTGAGGAAGAAAACCTTCTCCTCAATCCCTTCGCCAATCTTGGAGTGGATGATAGAGTAAGCGTTGATCCGGCTGACGATGACATGGAGAGCATTGTAAGTGTCAGCGGCAGCAGCTCCATCCAAGCTCCAATCTCTCCAGATTGTCAGCCTCATCCAGACGTAGCAGGATTACGAACTGTAGGACGACAATCAAACGACTTGGCACGAAGAAATGGGACGAACTGACCGAAACGGACCGGAAAAGACTGCATAGCGCACATGCCTATCTTCAGGAGCAGCAGCTAACGGAGAATAAGCCTACTGCTCGTACACCTGCAGCGGCTGCCTCTGAAGATGAGATATGTGCTGGTAGTTTGATGGGACCACCCGCGCCCCGGATTGGCAAAGACTATCCAAAGCAAGGGTTGGTGTCGCTAAGAGAACATCAAACTCCCTAGCCGGACGTTGCATGAAGCTTATTGCTCCTACGGGCCCGACTAAGGAGGCGATGCTCTCTGGTGGAACAAGTCAGTTGTCAAAAGAAACCCACATTGATCCAATTCAATATATGGTATCAGAGACAACTACTTTACAACGAAAGACTGACACTACAACAGACTCTACACAGAAACCAGCATTTCAGCGTTCTGAATCGACCTCCAGGTGTTGCACCGAGCCTCTTTCTCCAACGGACCTGGAGGGGAGGAAGATCGACAAGGAGATAGAGAGAGTAGGAATGCAGTCCGAAAACATCCAGAGCCTCAGCTCCACATGCAATCTGGTTGCGTCCACCCCCGCATCTTTATCAGACGCCTGTGACGACAAAATGGAAAACGTACCACATAGACGAACCATTGGGCCATCTAACCCTTCAGCCAGACGATGCATGAAGCCTTTAGCTCCTACGGGCCTGGAAGGAGAGAAGATGGTTCAAGGTGAGGACGATGAGGACAGGTCCCCGGAAAACATCCAGAGCCTTAGCTTCACATGCAATTCGGTAGCATCCACTTCTTTTAGACCTAGTGACTGTGGTATAGAAGACTCTACAATCGGAAGTAACTGCACCGTTCTGGAGGTCCAACGTAACGTTATGCGGCACCGAAAACAAAAAGCCGGCCAACGTAAGGAAAAAGGACCTCTTAACGAAAAACAAATCCTGCGTAGACAACAACGTAACGCAGTTAGAACTGTACGATAACTTAGTACTAAGGACCCTGATTCCTTCACGGAAAAAGAGAAGCTAGCTATAGACAAAGCCAAACAGACGTTACTAACGATAACAGAGACAACCACGACACCCCAACCGACTAAGACAAGGACAAAGCCGAACTCGAGGACGCCCCTCAATAGACTGCAAAAGATGGGGAAGGAAAGTCAACAGCTCTCCACCCCAATCTTGGCCAGACATAGAAGACCCGAATTGACCAACACAGGGCCTATTGCGAGCGCGTCCAAAAGAGCGAGGCACGACATCACTAACTCGACTAACTCACCCATCAACAAAACCAAAAAAGCCAAACTCTCTATGTTGACCATTGTCGGAAAACAAGCAGCCGTAGTGGACTACGGCAATCCTACACGGAGACTTACAGAGAGTCAATGGCAACTAATTGAACTTCGGATCCTTGATGAAGTTAATGAGGCTATCTTAAAGAACGGGCCACTCCCACTTTTTGGTACCCTCAAAACTGTTCAGGATTTCAAATTGATGACATGTGAAGACGGACACACTCTCACATGGCTTCAAGATTTTATAGCCAATACCAACGCTCCCTGGCTGAATGCTGATGTTCGCCTAATTGACAGGAAAGAGATCGTCCAGCTCTCCATCACAGTAAAGCTGCCAGCGCCAATTTAATCTACCTCATGGAGGCTAGACAAGTAGACCTAGCCCCTATACAAAAACCCTGGATATCAGGTGGCAAAATAAGGGGCCTAAATTCAAAAGGACCTACGCTGTACAAGACTACACATGTAGGTACACACAGTAGTTTTAGAACTTGTATAATAGCTAGAAAACAGTTAAACCTTTTTCTTCTATCCAAATACAGTGATCTTGACCAAACCATGGTCAAACTAGACAGGCGTGGACTCCCATCGCTAATCCTAACATCCTGTTTCATGCCATGGGACGCAACGGAAGGACCACCAGCAGAACTTACCAGCCTACTTATCCAACGTGTCCATTTGGAAAAATGGGACCTAGTGATGGGATGTGATACCAACTCACATCACATTCAGTGGGGTAGTTCGGATACCAACACAAGAGGTGAGTTACTTTTTGAATTCATTATTGAAAATAACATTTTGGTAGCGAATAGGGGCAAAGAACCAACATTTGTTACCAAGAACCGAAAAGAGGTACTTGATGTTACTCTCACGAGTAACTCAGATTCCCTTGAGATTGAGCAGTGGAGGGTATTGAAAGAAGAATCATTCTCTGATCACAAAATCATTGAATTTCTCATACTCCACACTACAAAACTACAACGACCATTTAGAAATCACAGAAAAACCAACTAGGATATCTTTAATGTGGAAGTCGAAACTAAAATTAAGACACTCAAAACTAATGCGAACATGCACGAACCTGAGTGTATAGATAATATTACCAATGATTTCACAGGCATTCTCAGGGAAGCACTTGAGAAAGCGTGCCCTTTGAAAACGGGTAAAAAGAGAAAACAGACACCACCATGGTGGAGAGCCGAGCTGGGCAACATCCGGAAAGAAAAAAGAAAATTTTTCAACGTTGCTAAACGCACAGGAATAGACAATGACTGGGAAACCTATAAATCTAGTCAAAGAAAATTTAAAGTTGAGACACAGCGTGCGAAACGAACTTCGTGGAGAACTTTCTGCAACGAAGTAGAAAATACCGCGGAATCCGCTAGACTTAGAAAGATACTTGCCAAAGAGCCCACTGCTCTAGGATCTCAAGGATTCCAATGAACACAGGACAGAGTCTTGTACTGAGACACTAGAACTCCTAGTTAACACTCATTTTCCAGGTTGTAGCACCGACGTGAGCAACAACCCGGAGGATGAGTACTATGAAAGAGCAACACCTTCGGATATTATAACGGAAGAAAGAATAAAATGGGCTATCAGTTCCTTCTCTCCATATAAATCCCCGGGGATAGATGGCATCTTTCCCATGATGCTACAAAAAAGTGAAAAGATCATCACACCATGCCTAAAAAACATTTTCCTGAATAGCCTCAAATGAGGATATGTACCAAAAGCTGGTAAACCCAGCCACACTAACGCTAAAGACTTCAGACCGATTAGTCTAACATCATTAATCTTAAAGACCTTTGAGAGACCAATAGACATCTATATTCGCAGTGCAATGAGTCCGGAAGTCATATCTCCAGCTCAGCATGCTTAAACCAAAGGTACAAGTGTAGAAACGGCACTTCACAGTGTTGTAAGCACTGTTGAAAACACACTGAAACACAAAGAGTATACCCTTGCTGCTTTCCTAGACATTGAAGGAGCTTTCAACAATGTGAAAAATTATGCAGTGAAAAGGGCCTTTGTGAACCTTTGCGTGGTCGATACCATTATCTGTTGGATAATGTGCATGTTAAGAAACCGTCAAATTAACTCAGAACTGGGAGGAGCGTTGATTAAAGTATCAACATCCAGAGGCACCCCACTAGGTGGTGTTCTCTCTCCCCTCCTTTGGGTACTCGTGGTTAACGAGATCCTTATAAGACTTAAAAATAGTGGAGTAAAAGTAGTAGCATATGCAGATGACCTAGCTCTGCTAGCGACAGGAAAATTTCTCCACCATTAATGAACAAATAGAAGGCGCCTTGTCCTTGATAAATACTTGGTCAAGGAAATGTGGGCTTGCAGTCAATCCACAAAAGACATAACTGGTCCTTTTTACCAACAAAAGGAAAATACCAGCCTTTAATCTTCCCTCAATAGAAGGGGTTCCACTCACCCTGTCAAATCACGCCAAATACCTTAGTGTCATTCTAGACAGAAAACTGAACTAGAAGCTCAACATTGAAGAAATAGCCAAGAAGGCAATGATAGCATTCTATGCCTGTAATAAAATATTTGGAAAGACCTATGGGCCTAGTCCCAAGATTATCATGTGGATGTATACGGCAATACTAAGACCAATACTGACATATGGCAATTTGGTCTGGTGGCAAGCTACGAAAACGACTTCCAACCTAAAGACCATTACAAGAATACAAAGAATGGCGTGTATAGGCACCACCCGGGCTATGAGAACCACCCCCACTGCAGGGCTGGAGGCTATTCTCAATCTAAAACCCTTAGACCTCTTTGTGCAAGAATCTGCAGCAAATAGTGCCCTCCGGTTAAGCCAGACTCAAAACTTGAAACCGAGTCAGACAGGGCATGCGCAGATTCTACAGACATATACGGGCCACAATGTATGCACAGACTACACCAAACCCCGTTTAGATTTTGAAAGACCATTCAGCACTTCTGTTCCTAATAGGGAACACTGGCTTAACAACCTGACACCATGCGAATCAGCCATTCAAATCTTTACAGATGGCTCCAAAATGGAAATTGGTGTTGGTGCAGGCTTCTACTCAGAAGCACTCGAACTAGCCGGATCAATTAGACACAACGGTAAAGATCCCAACCTGTAATATTAAACAGAAGATTGGGAATAAAGTACTTGCTACAGCTAACGAGAGATGGAACTCACTCGATTCCTGTGTCATAACCAGGAAAATGTGGCCCTACTTTAATATACAAAGAACAGAGAAGATTCTACAGCTCAAAAATGAATCACTACGATCTCTCGTGGGCATACTGACCGGGCACAACATGCTGGGTTACCACAAAAAGAAAATGAAACTCAGCACGGACGACTTGTGCAGAGGTTGTGGCGACATAGATGTGCATGAAGACACATCGCATTTTCTCTGTCACTGCCCAACACTATGCCGCTTAATAAACGAAGTTCTAGGAAGTCATTTCTTCCAGGACTTAGAAGAACTATCTGAACAAACGGGTACAAACATGCTCAGATTTATCAACGCTTCGAAATGGTTTGAAAATGTATAGGTTTTTCATAGGTCCCATGCTTATAGGGCCCGAAACCCCCAGGGTATCACAATGGATCTACATTGATCTAAGTGTGATGGACATAACATCATTCATCAGCCCACTGAGAACACTCAAAATTAGGGACGCGAAAATGTAGGATAGACTGTTAACAAATATAAACGTGCTTAAGATATATATATTTCTTTGCAACTAAGTACATATTTTGATTCTTATCATAATATCGAAGAACTTGACAACTGGCAAGCATGGACTTCAACCCTTAAGTCAATCGCAATTCCTAAAGAAAGTTGCTTTGATGTTTCGCACAGCCAACCATTTAATCAATCATATTGGATTTGAAATTCTTATCATCAGTCCAATGACGCCAACCAACTACCTCTCCAGATACCAGATACATGTATCTATATATATTATTGGATTTCCTCTTTAATCAAATGAAAGACGTGTAATTTTTTGAGTAAAGCCAAAGGTATTCCTGGACATTGGACAATCTTACATCCACAAATAATAATTTTTCAATTTTCCTTCTCTCTTTTTTTTCATCGCATCGTGAAAGTAGATGGGCGATGTGGGATGTGGGTTTTCTACAGGGATAGGGTCATATTGCTACTTAGCTTCAGTCGTCAACTAAAAAAGAAAACTTTGTTACATCATTGACAAGTTGGCTGATGCTCTGTGATTGCCCCAATTCACAGAAAACTATTAAAGGTAAGTCAAGGAGCATAAGCTGAATGTGATTCAAACGACAAACGACTAGGACTCAACCGCAATTTCTGGAGTGTAGTTTGAATAAATTGAAAATATACGAAAACAAAGAAAGAATATACATCTGCGTTCTAGGTTATCAACTGAATTGATATTAAATAAAGTGCACGACTGGGTCGGACGAACTTGCTCTAATGTGTGACAGCGGTCTTATGGTTTGAGATTTTGGGGAACAAATCAGAAAAAATAAAATAAATGTTGATGATCACTTAAAGATAACTAGTTAAAACGTTTTTTTTTTTGAAAAAATGAAGTAAACCATATTATTTCCTTTACTGTTTAGAATTCAAGGAATTTTTTTTTTCAAAATTGTTCGACCAGTTCTTTTTTCAAAAAACTGTTTTTTTTTCAAAAAACTGTTTCTTTTTAAAAACTTTTCGAAAATATATTCCTAATTTCTTTTTGAGTATTCCAATTTTTAGCACTTTGTAGTTTTTATCAGCAAAATAAAATTTCAAAAAATTGATCAAACCATTTTTGGAAAAAGTAAAAAGAAATTTTGAAACTTTTTTAAAAAACTCAAAAAAAACTTTTTTTGAAAAATTTTAGAATTGATATTATTTTGTTTATAAAAGGGCTTCTACATTAAAAATTTCATCGAAATTCGTCAAGTGGCTTACGAGAAAATCGGATTTCAAAAAACCGGTCCTATGGGAGGTAACGTTATCGAAAATATATTCCAATTTTTGTTTGAGTATGCCAATTTCTAGCACCTTGTAGTTTTTATCAGAAAAATAAAATTTCAAAAAATAGATCAAACCATTTTTTGGAAAAAAGAAAAAATAAAAAAAAGTTAAAAACTTTTTTAAAAAACTCAAAAAAACTTTTTTTTGAAAAATTTAAGAATTTGTATTATTTTGTTTATAAAAGGGCTTCTACATTAAAAATTTCATCGAAATTCGTCAACTGGCTTACGAGAAAATCGGATTTCAAAAAACCGGTCTAATGGGAGGTAAAGTTATTAGACTTTTCCTGAAAACCTATTCCAACTAAAACATACAATTTGCAAAGAAAACACTATTCAGAAAGTTTTATCAAAGTCGTAGGAGCCGTTTTTGAGAAAAAATTAATTTTTCGCTAAAAATCGTATGGCAGGTACCGTTAGTTTTAGAACTAGAATGCTTATTCCAAAAAACCCTCTGTAGGACGTCATAATAATACTTTGTACCAAGTTTGAAGCAAATCGGTCCAGCCGTTTAGGCTGTAGGTAACAAACAGACGGACAGACAGACAGAATTGTCGGACCCACTTTTTTCGACTTCTTTATCATCGTAATATCATGTTTAATTGTTAGAATTTTTTTTTACGAAAGCATAACTTGCCTTACAGTACCTATAACAGCAATTTAAAAGGTTTTGAATCAGGGGTTTATTTTTCCATTTTGGGCGTTATTTCCTGGTTGAAGTTTATTTTTATAACAGGCATTAATGCCCAAAATATAAAGTTGAAATGGTGGAAAAGGAATTAAAGGCCAAAATTGGAATAATCGCCCAAAACGGCAAGTAGGTACTAAAAGAAGAAGCACCCAAATAGTGAGAAATATCGCCCAAAATTTTATTTATTTATTTATTTTATTTAATGAAAATAACTTATAAAATAAATTTATAAATTATTTGTCAGAAAGACATCAGGGCAACATGACCATAGATGTCGTTTATAATTAAAAGTTAATTAATACAATAATTATATTTAATTTTTTCTTAAAACGCAAACTAAAAATGGAAAAAAAAGAAAGAATGTTGATGTGAAAAAACTATTTCAAATTTCTTTGAATTTGTTGTGTAGTAGTGTGACTTCTTTGATGCGTTGGAAGGATCGGTTACCAGATGGATAAAGTACTTCAGCTATTTGATTCTGCATATCTTCAATTGAGTCGGTATTGGTGGTAAGACGGGAAATCGGGCAAACGGCAAAAATATGCCAAACAGAGAGAGGCTCCCTACAATTGGTACATTCATCAGGTGGGTCGTGCGAGTAATAATGTCGACTGGAAAAGAGTGTATTTCCCACCCTAATTCGAAATTATGGTAATGCACCATGGTACAAGAAAAGAAAGGTATGTTTGACAGTTCAGTCCAATCGGTGTGTGACGTCATCGCGAGTTAATGTTTTCTATGTTTGGAAATGGAAATAATAAAACGATAAAGTAAAACGAAAAAACAGGTGTTTTAGGTGATAGTTTTTAATTTTTTCTTGGAGATATATTTTGCTTTTTCGTTAATACTATTTAAAGCTCTTATTCGAAAATAAACTGCATCTAAAGAATAAAAGTTTAACTTTTTCAGGTAAATTTACTTCTAAGCAATTTTTGAGGTGAAACTTAAGGTAATCAGATATCACATTGATGTTCTTTCCATTTATTTTAATACATATGATCTCTAGGCAAACAATATTTTTCAAAAAGTCTGGAGATGGTTTGCGCAGACCCCCTTCAGATATTGCATCAACCCAAGTATATAAATTTTGATGTATTTGCTTAGACGTTATTTCGCCAGCTTCGTCGAGGGCCAGTCGTTTAATAATGTATCCAGCTAAGTTTTCTAAAGCATCGTATTAAAGTTCTTCAAGTTCTAATTCTTCACAGATCACAGTCGATTCAAATATTTGTTCAGGTTCGTCATCCACACCATCACTTCTTAGGTCTTTGAAAAGGTCCTCTGTTATCACATTTTCAGTATTACTGAAATTCAGTCTTTAAACGTTTGTCTCACTATCTTCTTCTACGTTGCTACTTTCACTTGTATGAAGCAATGTTTAATTTCGTCCTATGAAAAACATTATTGTATAAAATGGAAATTTTAGAGCAAAATATATTTAATAATACAAAAATACAATTTTTATTTTATTAGAAATATAAAAGACTTAAAATCTACCTAATAAGTATGACCGCAGGCAAAATTTGAATTCCAAGACAGTAGGATGGTCGTGTAATCCACCTTTTGCACGCATGACACTAAAAAAATGCTCTAGGACATCTTGATTAAGTCGATACGTCAAGATGAAATCCATATTGTGTTCTTGTTTTAAATAATTATACAGGGTGATTCACGAGCGTTGTGCCAAAAAGCTAGAGCATGTAGGTTGAGTTGAGACAAGAAAAAAATCGTATGGGAGGGGGGGGGGTCTATTCCCCCCCCGTTTAGCCAGGAGGGGCAATTTTCTGAAAAATTGACTTATTTTGTAAAAAAAAGTATTTGAAATCAACGGGTTCGTTTACAACACCGTGTTATACCTTTTTGGAAAGCCAAAAACTTCTTCTTTCATTTTGTTTTTAAATTTAATTGTTTTAACGAATAGTTTAAGAAATATAAATTTTCAAACTCAAAATTTTGAAAAAAAATTAAAAAAAATTATTTTAAAACAAATTTTTTTCAAAATTTTACGTAATTAAGTATAATTTTTGTTCTCAGAATTCAATGCTCCCATTAATCTTTATACCAACACTGGAAATCGTATGGTTCTACGGCTTTTTGTTGCCAAGGTATTCAAAAATAACCGAACCTACTCCTTCACAAAAACACGAAAAAATTGGCTAAATGATCACTTGTGCCATCCCGTAAGGCTAGATTTTCTTGTTTTTGTGAAGAAGTAGGTTCGGTTATTTTTGAATACCTTGGCAACAAAAAGTCGTAGAGTCATACGGTTTCTAGTGTTGGATTAAAGAATAATGGGAAAATTGAATTCTGAGAACAAAAATTATATTTTACTACGTAAAATTTTGAAAAAAATTAGTTTTAAAATTATTTTTTCAAATTTTTTTTCAAAATTTTGAGTTTGAAAATTTATATTTTTTAAACTATTCGTTAAAACAATTTAATTTAAAAACAAAATGAAAGAAGAATTTTTTGGCTTTCCAAAAAGTTATAACACGGTATTGTAAACGAAGCGGTTGATTTTTAAAATTTTTTACAAAATAAGTCAATTTTTCAGAAAATTGCCCCTCCCGGCTAAACGGGGGGGAATAGACCCCCCACCCATACGATTTTTTTCTTGTCTCAACTCAACCTACACGCTCTAGCTTTTTGGCACAATGCTCGTGAATCACCCTGTATAGCTGCGGCAGTGAAGAATTCGAAATTAGAATCCCTCTTTGAAATGGTAGTAGAGCTTTTCGATTCGGAGCCAAAATGCTGGATGTTAGATCGTTCATTTCATTCAAAATTTTATTTTGAACATCCAACGCAAGTCCATACGCCATTTTTCGATCCCTGGAGTCAGTCTTTGGTACTTTTGAATTAAAAACATCAAACCAGTCGTTTACAGTCTTCATGCAGTAGGCACAAATCAAGGCATTTTCCGATTTCAAAACACCTAAAGAAAACGCCCTCTCGATGGCGCAAGATGCAGTGTGCGAAAAAAGCTGTGTGGCCAGTTTTACTTTTTGTCGCCCAGCTTGTTTCACATTAAAATGAGCTTCAGTAATTTTTTGCACTATGCTGACTTCCGAGAACGATGTATGTTGAAGAAGTTCTTTTACAGGTTCAGAATTTATGGTATGGTTTTTATAAGTAAATCCAGTATCAAGAAAGTGATTTCGGGATAATTTAATGAGATGTGGAACATCAGCAAACACAAACACTTTTTGGTTTTCATCAACAGGATTTTTGAAATACGTTTTACCAGTTGACATTTCTAATTCCCTCCACAAGCCTTGGTTAGTTGATCCCATATCAGAAACAATTGCAACAACAGTGAAGTTCGCTTTGTGGAGCGTAAATATAAGATCTTTTAAAATAGTTGCCGTCATTCTACAGTCATAATCATAGGAGACTGGTTTTTTCCAACTTCCACTCAGACCTCCTACTATAACAACTTGTACATAAGACGATGGCTTCAAAATAGAGTCTGTTGCCTTGTCGTATAAATAGCCAGACTTTATCTTCATTTCGTCAAATGAAATGACACATATCCTCTCCATTTGGCTAAGTGGGTAGTCCTTCATATAACGAAGAACATCCGTTAGAATCCCTGGCTGAATCTTCAATCTTGATGCCCATTGCCGTAGAGTTGACGGTCCAGGCAACGGATGGTTTTTTTTACAAAGATATCTGTAAGCACGTGGACCAGCAGAATGTAAGCAAATAGCAGAAGATATATCGTCCAATGTCCAGTTCAACTTCTTTTTAGGATTTTTCAATCTTTTTACTTGGCCATCTGTAAAAATTGATCTGACGGAACTTTCCATGTTACGAAGTTCGTTACAATCTCGTTCCAATTGCTTCTTCTCCCTTTGGCAAAGCTGCAACTGTTTTTCTAATTCCATTATTCGAAGTTGTCTACTGGACTCCATATCAAATCTACAAGAAAAATTGGAATTTACACACTTTTGTCAATAAATAGGAAAATCAAACTTACTCTGTTTGAGTGACAACTGAATTTTCAAAATCGTTTTCTTGAATGGCTGGTACAACATTTTCCTTGTCTTCTAGAATGCTATCGGTAGAATTTTACGATTTATAAAACTTTTTAAAACCAATTCTATCTAATACCAAACCTTTGTTCATAGTTTTCCAAGCAACTGGCTACAATCTTTTTTGAGTTTCTTTTATCTGCCCTTAGTGCTCTGGAGGCAGAAAGCGTAGCGTTACCGTTCCCATTCGGTAAATTTCTCGATGGTACGGCTTTTGGATCAAGTTTTTTAAGTAAAGGTCACAGACCATATACAGACCGCCAACTCGTACTCCTCTTGCCTGAAACACCCTCGAAATATTTTTTTCTGTCTGTGAATACGTGTACATCTCTCTCTGTGTATTTTGTAATGGCAACTATACCTGCGTATGCCATTTATTTTTTAGGTGTGTTTGCTAAATGGGTTTTAAAGCAAGGGAGAGCATCACACTCTCAAACTAAATGGCATATCAGCTGATTTTTAGCTTGGTGGCAAAAAGAGAAACCATATGGTGAGTTGGCGGTCTGTATCTTCTTGGTCCATGGTAAAGGTACATTCAATAATTTATGCTTGAGGCAATAATCATCTTCACTAAAATGCAGCGAGCATATTCGTGCATATTTAATATTTACATTTCTATTTCCACAAGCCTTAACCCAAACAGAACAAACATTAGTGTCTTTAGGAAAACAGAAAAATTTAATGTTTTCACAGTCTTTATTTTTTGAGTAACTGGAACAATTAGTCACGGAACAGAAATTGGGCATTTTAACACTCTTAAAATAGTTTCAATTCAATTATAAAATTTATTTTTCACATCCAAAGCGCACGAAAGCAAACACACAATTAAATGCAAATCGACTGTCACTCTGGATGACGTCACACGAAATCAACATGGCGTCCTCTCATCTAATACACAGCATACCTCTTTATTCTTGTACCATGGTAATGCACTCTTCTCTGGAAAAGTTTTTGTTGTAAGGAATCCGGCAGTGTGATGGATGGTGTTGTCGAAGAAAGTTCTTTTCACTTAGCCATGATCTTTCGAGTTCTTCATTTTCAATGGACATGTATACTTTTCGAATTATCTGAGGGATGTTTGGGAGTTCCTTTATGTAAGGATAATTAATTGCATTTTTCGCTGCCATATCCGCAGCTTCATTTCCTTTAATGCCTACATGTCCTGGTATCCATGCTAAGATGATGTTTTTGTTGAAATGAAGGATATTTCGGATATTGTTTAGGGAAGGACAATAAATTGTTTGTAGCGCTTTGTAGAAGCGGTTGATTTTTAATATTTTTTACAAAATAAGTCAATTTTTCAGAAAATTGCCCCTCCCGGCTAAACGGGGGGGAATAGACCCCCCACCCATACGATTTTTTTCTTGTCTCAACTCAACCTACACGCTCTAGCTTTTTGGCACAACGCTCGTGAATCACCCTGTATAGCTGCGGCAGTGAAGAATTCGAAATTAGAATCCCTCTTTGAAATGGTAGTAGAGCTTTTCGATTCGGAGCCAAAATGCTGGATGTTAGATCGTTCATTTCATTCAAAATTTTATTTTGAACATCCAACGCAAGTCCATACGCCATTTTTCGATCCCTGGAGTCAATCTTTGGTACTTTTGAATTAAAAACATCAAACCAGGCGTTTACAGTCTTCATGGAGTAGGCACAAATCAAGGCATTTTCCGATTTCAAAACACCTAAAGAAAACGCCCTCTCGATGGCGCAAGATGCAGTGTGCGAAAAAAGCTGTGTGGCCAGTTTTACTTTTTGTCGCCCAGCTTGTTTCACATTTAAATGAGCTTCAGTAATTTTTTGCACTATGCTGACTTCCGAGAACGATGTAAGTTGAAGAAGTTCTTTTACAGGTTCAGAATTTATGGTATGGTTTTTATAAGTAAATCCAGTATCAAGAAAATGATTTCGGAATAATTTAATGAGATGTGGAACATCAGCAAACACAAACACTTTTTGGTTTTCATCAACAGGATTTTTGAAATACGTTTTACCAGTTGAAATTTCTAATTCCCTCCACAAGCCTTGGTTAGTTGATCCCATATCAGAAACAATTGCAACAACAGTGAAGTTCGCTTTGTGGAGCGTAAATATAAGATCTTTTAAAATAGTTGCCGTCATTCTACAGTCATAATCATAGAAGACTGGTTGTTTCCAACTTCCACTCAGACCTCTTACTATAACAACTTGTACATAAGACGATGGCTTCAAAATAGAGTCTGTTGCCTTGTCGTATTCATAGCCAGACTTTATCTTCATTTCGTCAAATGAAATGACACATATCCTCTCCATTTGGCTAAGTGGGTAGTCCTTCATATAACGAAGAACATCCGTTAGAATCCCTGGCTGAATCTTGAATCTTGATGCCCATTGCCGTAGAGTTGATGGTCCAGGCAACGGATGGTTTTTTTTACAAAGATATCTGTAAGCACGTGGACCAGCAGAATGTAAGCAAATAACAGAAGATATATCGTCCAATGTCCAGTTCAACTTCTTTTTAGGATTTTTCAATCTTTTTACTTGGCCATCTGTAAAAATTGATCTGACGGAACTTTCCATGTTACGAAGTTCGTTACAATCTCGTTCCAATTGCTTCTTCTCCCTTTGGCAAAGCTGCAACTGTTTTTCTAATTCCATTATTCGAAGTTGTCTACTGGACTCCATATCAAATCTACAAGAAAAATTGGAATTTACACACTTTTGTCAATAAATAGGAAAATCAAACTTACTCTGTTTGAGTGGCAACTGAATTTTCAAAATCGTTTTCTTGAATGGCTGGTACAACATTTTCCTTGTCTTCTAGAATGCTATCGGTAGAATTTTACGATTTATAAAACTTTTTAAAACCAATTCTATCTAATACCAAACCTTTGTTCATAGTTTTCCAAGCAACTGGCTACAATCTTTTTTGAGTTTCTTTTATCTGCCCTTAGTGCTCTGGAGACAGAAAGCGTAGCGTTACCGTTCCCATTCGGTAAATTTCTCGATGGTACGGCTTTTGGATCAAGTTTTTTAAGTAAAGGTCACAGACCATATACAGACCGCCAACTCGTACTCCTCTTGCCTGAAACACCCTCGAAATATTTTTTTCTGTCTGTGAATACGTGTACATCTCTCTCTGTGTATTTTGTAATGGCAACTATACCTGCGTATGCCATTTATTTCTTAGGTGTGTTTGCTAAATGGGTTTTAAAGCAAGGGAGAGCATCACACTCTCCAACTAAATGGCATATCAGCTGATTTTTAGCTTGGTGGCAAAAAGAGAAACCATATGGTGAGTTGGCGGTCTGTATCTTCTTGGTCCGTGGTAAAGGTACATTCAATAATTTATGCTTGAGGCAATAATCATCTTCACTAAATTGCAGCGAGCATATTCGTGCATATTTAATATTTACATTTCTATTTCCACAAGCCTTAACCCAAACAGAACAAACATTAGTGTCTTTAGGAAAACAGAAAAATTTAATGTTTTCACAGTCTTTATTTTTTGAGTAACTGGAACAATTAGCCACGGAACAGAAATTGGGCATTTTAACACTCTTAAAATAGTTTCAATTCAATTATAAAATTTATTTTTCACATCCAAAGCGCACGAAAGCAAACACACAATTAAATGCAAATCGACTGTCACTCTGGATGACGTCACACGAAATCAACATGGCGTCCTCTCATCTAATACACAGCATACCTCTTTATTCTTGTACCATGGTAATGCACTCTTCTCTGGAAAAGTTTTTGTTGTAAGGAATCCGGCAGTGTGATGGATGGTGTTGTCGAAGAAAGTTCTTTTCACTTAGCCATGATCTTTCGAGTTCTTCATTTTCAATGGACATGTATACTTTTCGAATTATCTGAGGGATGTTTGGGAGTTCCTTTATGTAAGGATAATAAATTGCATTTTTCGCTGCTATATCCGCAGCTTCATTTCCTTTAATGCCTATATGTCCTGGTATCCATGCTAAGATGATGTTTTTGTTTAAATGAAGGATATTTCGGATATTGTTTAGGGAAGGACAATAAATTGTTTGTAGCGCTTTTTATTCAACTGAGTAAACTCAAGCTATCGGTAAGGATCAGTGTTTTGACTGCCCATGTTTGTGCGGCTGAGAGAGCTTTGAGTAATGCGATTACTTCTGCTAATTACCTACGCCTGTGTCAGTTATGAATCCTTGGCAAGTGATGATCTCCTCATTGCTTGCGTTTATTTCGACGACTGCATAAGTTGAATTGTTGTCCTTAAAGGGACGATCAGTGTAAAGCTTTCTTATGGGCTGGATAGTTTCAATTTCTTTGACGCATTTGTAATAATAGGTTACAAGTGTGTACTGGAATATAGGGATGCATCCGTGAGCCGTCATCATGCTTAGTATTTTGCTAAGAGAAGATATAGAGGTTTTCTTGTTTTGTTTTTTTCTCGATAGAGATTCTTGCGAAGGTTTATGAAGAGGGTGAGAACCGTCTGTAAGCGCTTTACTGATCATGTTGACTGCCCTTTTTGTCCAAGTCGATTCATTGAATTATAGCCTGCTTCTATTATAAGGGCTTCAATTGGTGTTGTCTTGAGCGCTCCTGTAGATGTCCGGTAGCATTCCTTAACGGCTATATCGAGACCTTCTAAATTTTGTTTTGAGGTCCACATGTACAGCGTTATTCCGTGCTGAAGGGTGCCTTCAACTAGGGTTTTTGTTATTTTGAGGGCCGTTTCCAAATGAGGTCTTTTTCGACGAGAACATACCATTCTTAGAGCGTTGTTCCGACACTTTAATTGATTTTTAGTGTTTTTGATATGAATGTCCCATTAAAGATTGCCAGAGAATGTTATACCGAGGACTCTTAGTTCTTTTCTCAAGTTGATGTTGATGTTGCGAATCATGAGCGGGGTTGTTGAGCAAGAACATTTCTCCTTTCTGCAAAGGTGAAGAGCTTCTATTTTGGAGGGAGGGACAATTGCACCCGTTTTTTGGGTCCAAGCGTATATTACATCATCTGCTTTATTTAAGATTGTGTTCACCTCCGATGGATCACCGGAAGCTACCATGAAAATATTGCCTACATATACCCCGACGAAATCTAGCTTATGTTTTGGCTTCGCTAAATCCGTTAAAAGAACATCTATACATGCATTATAAAGGTATACGGATAAAGGTGACCCTTGCGGTATACCGTTCCCAAGTTTCGATGTGTTTGAAATGAATCCGTTGATGTTAACACAAAAGGTTCTCCCAGATAAAAAGGATAAAATAAGCTTTAAAAGTTGAAGAGGGACTCCCCATTTGTGTAACTGTTCTAATACAGGAAAGGTTGTGACACGGTCAAAGGCTTTTTCAAGGTCGGCTGACAGGACGACGCTGTGCTTACTAGATGAGAGATTATCGGATAGCTTGTTTTCCATGAGATGAATAAGTGATATTACTCCTCTGTTTGGTCTAAAGGCATGTTGTTCATTGCTGATTGATCTTTCCATCAACCATCCAATTGTACGTTCTAAATTTTTTTCGAAAACTTTGGAGAGAACAGGGAGGAGCGATATGGGGCGATACCCTTCAATCTGGTGATGGTTATGATTATTTTTTGGGATCGGCTTCAGTATAGCTTTCTTCCAATCGTGAGGAAAGATACCAGTCTGAAGGATGTTATTGTATAGTGTGCAAATTCGATTCTGAAAACTTTCCGCTGATGATTTTAACATATTGTAAGTTGTTTTGTCTTCTCCAGGGGTGTTACCTTTGAGCATTTGTAATGTTGTGTTGAATTCATTTCTTGAGATGTCTTCTGTAAGTTCTTGGCACATATTTTGTTGAAGAGGAAGGTTCAGGTTAAAAGTAACTTTCTTGGCAATAACTTTACTTGGAAAAGTATTATTTTCGCTATACTTTGCCCATGTTTTGGATAATGCATTTGCGATTACTTCGGGATCACTTTCTAGAGAGTCATTAAGGAGAATGTAAGGAAATTGTTGAGAAAAGTTGGAGGATCTTAAGGATTTTATTCTATTCCATAGGGTTTGTGAGTCCAAAGTTGGATCCATGTTATTCACAAAATTTTCCCAGGATAGTCTTTTTGCTTTGATGGATTCGTATTTGACCTTGGCGCTTGCTTTCCGATAAGCTAGGCAATTTGGAGTTGTAGGAGATCTTCGGATGTTCTTCCAGGCTAAATTCTTAGCTTTGACTAGAGAAGCTATTTCCTTGTTAAACCATATTGGTTTTTTGTTAGTTTTGTCTGCATTTGGTTTTGTTGTTAGCATTGAATTAGCTGCAGATCTTCTCAGGATTCTTTTAATGTTGGCTGCTTCTTGGTTGACGTTGTTAGAAATTGTTGTGGATTGAGACAAAGAGTGCGTAGACAAAGGTATCCCAGTTAGTCTAAACTTCTTTAAAACGTATAGTTGGTTTTCTATTGACTTTTCTCTCATGGGTCTGTATTATGATTGGAAGGTGATCCTTACTTTCCCCGTATGGGCTAACTTCCCATTGAAGGAGTATGGCTTAATCTGCTGAATCAAGTGTAACGTCAACGGCCGAGAAAGTGTTTCTTATGTTGAAAAGAGTTGGTGATCCGTCGTTTAAAATTACGAATCCTTTGTCATTAGCAAAGTTTTCAAAAAAAGTTCCAATTCGATTGGTTGTGTTTGAACCCCATAAGGTGTTTCTGGCATTAAGATCACCTAGGATCAAGTGATGTTGGTTGTTGTTTATTTGAATTTCATCCAGAATTTCACTCGTGACGTAGACTTCATGTTCTCTATAGACGTTGGTAAGCCTATATGGTTTTCTTGCAGGGATTTCTATAGTTTGGAATAAAAGATTTAAAGAGGAGATGGTGTGAGATGTGATAGTTATATTGTTTTTAATGATGAAACCTATGCCTGATTTGCAGTATTGGTAGCCTTTGTTATGGTGGAATGGTGTATAGGTTTTAAGTTTAAACTTATGAGAATTTGATGTAATGATGTGAGTTTCCTGAAGCGCTATGATATCTCTGTTATATTTTGCAATAAGATTTTCAAGGGCATGTTTGTTATTTATATAGCCTTGCATGTTCCATTGCATTGGTATCCAACAAACCCATTATTGTTTTTTAAAATTGTTTGGTAAGTGTGTAAATTTTTTTATGTTTGACTGTTCGGTGAGTGGGAGTGAGTTTTTGATAATTGTAATTGAGTTTTTTATTTTTTTGTTTTCTGAAGGGGAGTTAGTGTGTGATGATGTGGCGGGAGAGATGTCTTATATTTCAGTGTCAAATAAAGATGACAATTGAGTTTCGTCTGCGGGAGAATCAAAGAGCAAGTGTTATTCGGTTGGAGAGGGGATTGGAGTGACAATTGAGTTGTCAATTGGTTTAAGCTCATCCATAAGAGATTGAGAATTTGTACTCAGTTTTGTTAATTTTTAGGTTGTAAGAGTTATTATTTTTAGTTGGCTCGGTAGTGAGTGGTGTATTGCTAGTGTTTGGTATTGTTTCTGTTGAGGTGGGAGAGATAGTTTGGAGAATTTTTGAGTGATTTCTCTCATTTTCGATTCTCTTTTTTATTATTTCTGCTATGGTGGGATTAGCATTGTTCCTCTTTTTTGGTGGAGGTAGTTGGTGAAGACTGGGATTGTCATTATAGATTTGAGCAAATCATTTTTGATTTTGGTACTTCCACTTTGTTTTTATTATTATTTGTTGTGACAGCAGCTGTTTCGGCACACAGTACCTATACCTTCATCAGACTAAAGTATTCAAACTTAAAAAAGCTTACTCAAACGTATCAGACTAACATCGAAAACAAATACATTTAAATAAATTAAGTATACGTACATGAACATACATAGTCAATTACTTTACAAACATAGATTACAGAATGTATATAAGTGGGCTATAGGTCAATTAAATGCAATTTTTAAATTTGCGACGTTTCGAACGTGTTTACGTTCTTCATCAGGACTTTATTTTAAATGAAAAATATAATAATTTAATCACAATTACATAATGTGATATGTCACAGAAACTTACACAAATATCAATTAATACATCAATTATTGCAAAAACAGTCTTGAGAAGAAGCAATAGTACTTAAAAACATCACTTTGGGCTAGAAAATTAGTACAATTATTATAAATTAAACTATAAATATTCAAACCGTTTTAGTTTACATTTTTAAAAAAATTTAAAAAACGAAATACAAATTTCGCCATCTCAATAAAACCACTAACACGTAATAGCATCCCTGTTAGGTCTCCTCACAAGTTGGCTATACGAACTGCACAGCTGTTCACAGTCTGATCTACGATTAATCGCTTTCTTGTTGTTTACGATATGCAGCATCTCCAAAAGCATTCTCTTGTTGTAATGTCTCTCAGTCTGCAATATTGATACATTTTCCAAGTTGGGTTTATGCTGTTCCTTTATGCAGTGCTGAGCAAGTGCCGTTTTTTGTTCGCCTTTGTTATTGATGTCAGATCTATGACCAGAGAGACGATTTTTTAGCTTTTGTTTTGATGTGCCTATGTAAACTGCATCGCAATGTGTTCCGTTTTTTCCTAAGCAGTTTATTTGGTAAACAATATCAGCTTTCTCCATCTTCTCTTGTTTTCCTTTTGTGTTGGTAAACAGTTCATTTTTAAGAGTCAATTAATAGGTACGAGGAGAATCGTATGACCACTTATACGGCGAATAGCCCGAAAATATATGGTCTACCTAAGATCCACAAAGTAAATATGCCACTAAGGCCTATTTGTGCCTCCACAAGTGTACCTTGCTTCGAAATTTCTAAGTTTATTGTACAACCCCTTAAGAAATTGACAGAAAGTTCTAAGTATAATGTTAAAAACGCGGGTGATTTTATTGAGGCAGTTTCTACGCTTCATTTAGGAACGAATGACATTTTGGTATCTTTTGATGTAATATCATTATTTACGAACATACCAGTTCACTTGGCGTTAGAAATTATTGAGAAAAATTGGAGTACCATAAAAGAACATGCAAAAATGTCAAAATCCAAATTCTTGGAAATGTTGCGGTTCTGCATTGTAGAAAATAACTACTTAGAATTCGATGGTAAAATTTATCAACAAAAACAAGGAGTTCCTATGGGAAGCCCGGCATCCCCAATTGTAGCAGACATTGTAATGGAAGCTTTACTTAATGACGTTTGTTTAAAGATAGTACTCTTTTGTATTATCTTGCTGGACAGGGTACATAAACCTTGACCAGCCGTAGTAATAAATACACCCGGTTCTGTGTACCGGTGTATTATCGTCGAATATGTTCTTTATTTTATACCAATGCCCCTTACCTCTGGTGGGGGAAACAATAGCAGAAATAATTTTAAACCAATGCCCCTTACCTCTGGTGGGGGGAAGCAATAGCAGAAATAATCGAAGAGAGTTTGATCGTGAATGATAATTTTTATTTCCTTACAATACTATTTATACACAGTTTTTGCAAACTAAGCTAAAATTAATTAACAATAACAATAGTCGCTTAATGCTGACTTCTAAAAAAATAAACAAAAAAACTCATAAAGTTCAATAACCATATCCAATATTCGAATGCAATAATTTTGCTGACAGGTGCACAAAATTATTCATTCTATGGGAATTGGCTATTGAATGATACAAGATACACACATTGGCTACGAAAATGAAAGCAATGCAAAAGGCGTTAAATGAAATAACATGCAGAGAAGCTACATGACTAATGTTGATATGCAAATGCGTTAAATGAAATTAAATGAAATGACATGCAGAGAAGCTACATGACCTATGTTGATATAATAATATCAACATTCTCCGCGCGTTGAACTATGTATGTTCGAAACTATACCAAAACTTCGAATGTGACGGTGTTGGGGTCCTCAATGTTGGGTTCTTCCTCTTCAGTTTTCGTATTCTGCCTTGTCGGAGCTGTCTTGTTGGTATCAGAGCGGTACATGCTAAACAATTTCCACAGTAGGAGGATCAGTGCCGTGATTGATAAGAGAAGTCCCATATAGCCCACTGCAAATTGGTGTGTATCGTTAGAGGATGTGGAGAACGACAAATTATTGGTTATGTTTAACAGTTGCTGCCTTAGCTCATCAAGCTCTAGCAAATGGTTTTTGTAGCTCGAGGATTGGTGAACTACCGGATTGAATTTGTCTGGAATAACATAATCCGAAAGGTTTGCTAGGGGCGACAGTGAAATTCTTGAGTAAGTTGAATGTATTGAGTAACCACGCAGCGTCATTAGGTCATCCTTGATTACACAGTTGGGTTGAATTTGAAGTACTCCTGAGCCCTCTAAAATGCTCGGTGTTGCAGTTCCATTGCAGACTACGTTTAAAGTAATTCTTTTCTACGTAAATCCATTCGTTTGGAGAGCAAAGCTG
The DNA here is from genome assembly GCA_916050605.2 of Platycheirus albimanus. Taxonomy (NCBI): domain Eukaryota; kingdom Metazoa; phylum Arthropoda; class Insecta; order Diptera; family Syrphidae; genus Platycheirus; species Platycheirus albimanus. The sequence continues at coordinate 250,693,994 of OU696696.1, read as the reverse complement.
AATCCAATGAGGTCCTTCGATGGTCTTTGTTATCTTGCATGATGGAGATTGTTGATTATGGCTCAGGTAATGGACTTCGCAAGAACTTATTTCTGATCCCTTGGTGTATATTGGATGACGTTGATTACACAAGTGATTTTCGTGAGTAAGTGAAAAGCATTTTTGAAACTCTACTTCTGACAGCGGATAGTACTGATCACGGTGCAATGTTACCATGATATACTCCGTGGATCGACTTATGGTGAAGAATGTACCATTTACAGATACTGGAACTGGCGTCACCTTGAATAGCTCAAATTCATCAAGGCTTAGTAATGGTAACGTGAGCTTAAATATGATATGATCGGAGAGTACCCTGCCGTGAATGCTCATGAGTTGATACAATTTAAGTATATCATCTTGTGCTACTGGAAGCCTAAGGGCTGTGGGCAAATTGGCTTTAATTCGCAGAAGTTCATCACGTAATTGATCAGGTGATATGAGTTGTGGATTTATCTTTCCGTGGTGGGTGTCGATTAGAACATCTATTAAGGAAGCTTGTGTTTTTTGTATCTGCGACAAGGCTAAGATCAATTGCAGTGCTAGTGAATTAAATAGCTGGCGCAGTTTTTCTTCATGATGCTCTAGCTCAATGCCGTTAATCAACGCGGCAAATTGTTGAAGATTTGCGTCAATTTCTTGAAACCTAGAACTTGTTTCCTGTTCATTTCGCCTTATTATGTTAATGGTGGAGTCAATTATTGATGTTTGGTTTCGAATTAGGTTGACGAGATGTCCTTCATCCTGCTGAATTTTATTAATTGAGGCGGACATTTTATCAGCGTATTCAGAGTCCAAAACTCCAAATAGGGCATTAGCCACATTTCTTACGACATTGAGCGCTCCACGGTGAATTCTTCGGTTGGTGGATGTGTCAGCTAACAACTCATTTCCCTTCTTGAGGTCTTCATTTATTCTGTTGAAATGGGATATCGTTCCCTTGCAGGTTTCGGTTTTGTTTGGTAACAAATGGCAGATGTTTACAAGTCTCTCGCTGTAGTTCCTTACAGTTTGATACTCCGTCCAATAGGAGTTCATGTCGTAGTAGGCGATGATATCCCAACTGCTTGACGTAAGTGAAGAGGTCCCCAGATTCTCAAAATATATTCCGGGTTGCGATTTAAATGGGCGAATGTTTATCGGCGTAGATTTAATACCTGCAACGAGGCAGCACACTAGCAGTAACGTTACAACTGCGGATCCAAAGGTGGGCTTACGTTTCTTTTTTGGAACGGACGTAATGTCAGTCTCATCAATTAGGCGAACTGAGGATCTGGATGGAGAAATTTTAGCTGCTTCACATGTTCGTTGATCTGCGGCTGAGCTGATGCCGACGTTCTCATCGATGGGTACTGGAAGTGGAGCCAGTCTATGTATGGCCCGACGAAAAGTACCAGTAGCCGTTTTTACATCAGCTACACGAACCAACCCGTCGTCTCCAGTGATGACGTTTGTAATGCGTCCAAGTGGCCACTTTAGACTGGGTACATTGTCGTCCTTTATAATGACCATCATTCCCGGTTCTGCATTTTGACACCGGTCCTTCCATTTGTATCTATGTTGTAGTTGGTTTAGATAATCTCGAGACCACCGGCGCCAGAATTCGTTCTTGAGATTACTAACGAGGTTCCAGCGAGCATTTGGGCCTGAGTTGGATGGTGAAGCATCAGGATCGACATTGCTGATGAGAGGCTCTCCGATGAGAAAATGCCCTGGAGTGAGAGCTCTTAGGTCATTTGGAGATTCGGACATTGGAGAAATTGGCCTTGAATTGAGTATGGCTTCGACCTGAACAACGGCTGTTTCAAGCTCTTCATAAGTGAGCGAAGCTCCTGCCAAGGTGTGCTGTAGTAAAAGCTTTGATGATTTAACTGCAGCCTCCCATAGACCTCCGAAATGTGGGGAGCGTGGCGGAATGAAATGAAAATCACAGCCCCTTGTAGAACATGTAGATGCAATCTTGTTCCTTTCACCTTCAACATCAATGAATGATAATAGCTCCTTTAGCTGGTTCCTCGCTCCCACGAAGTTTGTTGCATTGTCACAGTAAATGTTTCTGCAATGGCCTCGCCTTGCCATGAATCGGTTAAGAGCACCCAAAAATCCTTGAGTTGTGAGATCAGTCACGAGCTCCAAGTGACAGGCCTTTGTGGAAAAACAGCAGAAAATTGAAATGTACGATTTCTGCGGGTGCTTGCCTCTTATTTTGTAATGCGTTAAAACTGGGCCACAAAAATCTATGCCTGTATTTACAAATGGCCTGGCCGGTTGTATTCGGTTAGCAGGTAAATTTCCCATTTGTTGGTTCAGAAGCTTCGGGCTGGCACGAGCGCATTTAACGCAATTGTGCGTCACAGATCGTGCCAAGGTCTTCCCTCTAAGTGGCCAGATTGCCTGTCTGGCAATTGAAAGCATAGTTTGTGGTCCAGCATGATTGTTCTCAACATGAATGTCATGGAGTATCATTTTTGTAAACGGGTGACGATGTGGCAGGAGTACTGGGTGCTTAGCGTCGTATGCTAATGCCGATGCTTCCAAACGCCCACCGACTCTAATGATGTCTTTCGCATCAAGAAATGGGGTTAGGCTCTTGAGTGAACTTTTATCTGAAACCACACTTTTATCTCTTAAATTCAGGATGTCTTCTTCCATCTCCAATTGCTGCATTTGCTTGAATACTGCCTTCTTCGATTGACTCTATTCGGAAACAGTTAAGGGGCCTGTTCTCATTTTGAAGTCCCTTCTCGACTTAAGGTATTTTTCTTTAAAATTGTTGATAAATCGTAAGGCGTACGCAATAATTCTTTGAACTCTTTTGAATGAGTTTTTATGATTGATGATACTTATGGGAAGATTATCTTGGGAATCAGGGATTGCGGCTCCCAAAGATATATTCTCATTTTCATTGTTGCTGTTAATTGTTTTGGCGTCGTATATAGGTGGCCAGATTGAAGTTGAACCATGTAAGAATTTCGGTCCATAGAACCAAATGTTGCAATTCTCAAGGCGATCTGGAGCTATTCCACGTGAAAGTACATCTGCAGGATTTTCCTTTGAAGGCACATGCCTCCATTGCGCAGAAATTGTATTCTCTTGTATTCTTGATACCCTATTTGCGATGAAGATGGGAAGAGTTGCGGAGGATGAAGAATTAATCCATGCAAGTGCAATTTCCGAATCCGTCCAGAGGAATGTTGCGTCATTTTTAATGTTTAGGTCTTTTTGTAAGCGCCCTAGAAGCTCGACAGCAAGGCAGCAGGCGCAAAGCTCTAGCCGGGGAATAGTTGCCTGTAAGGATTGTCCTTGATATTGGTGTTGAAGTCCAATTCTGTTTCTCGGTCCTCGAGTGGTACTCCTTTTAATAAGGATTCATGATTAGCGCACCATTTCCTTAGCTTGAAGCCGCTATTGTGAAGGATAGTCCGGAGTTCAGTTTGGGTATTCAAAAGTTCAGTCAACTTATCTGCACCGGTTAAAACATCATCTACGTAGAAGTCACGAGATAATACCTTCGACCCCGATGGGTAACGATCCTCGTTATTTTGCGCCAAAACTTGGAGGCACTTTGTTGCCAAGTACGATGCAGATGTTGTGCCGTAGGTGACGGTGTTGAGCTGGAAGCACTTTAACGGGTCATTTGGGCTGTTCCTCCACCATATCAGTTGGAACTTTCGGTCCTCATCGTTTGCAAGTATTTGACGGTACATTTTCTCTATGTCCGCGGTAAATACAAATCTTGGTATACGGAATCGCAATAGCATGGTAAAAACGTCATCTTGTATTGTTGGGCCCGTGGACAGGATGTCGTTCAGTGATATATTTGATGAGGATTTTGCGGAACCATCAAAAACTACCCTTAGCTTTGTAGTGCTACTATCGGGCTTTTGGACGCAATGATGGGGCAAGAAATAGTAGGGCTTTATTTGTTGGAAATTAACTTCCTGCATGTACTCCACCATGAACTCTGTGTAGAGTTTTTTCAGTTCTTTTGAATTGGCTAACCTTCGTTCAAGAGATATGAACCTCCGGAAAGCAATGTCTTTTGATTCACCTAAGCAAGTTGGGGCTTCCTTGAATGGTAAGCGAACCACAAATCGGCCATTCGAGTCCTTTGTTGATGTTTGGACAAAATGAGTTTCACAACGTCTTTCTGCTTGGGTGAAATTATCTGGAGAGGGGGTGGTTTCTTCTAAGCGCCAAAATTTCTCAATCTTCTGATCAAGGGCTTCATCCTCAGTGCATATTCCGCACGATGCTAAAGGTCCATCATTAGTAAAGGGCACCTTGCCTGCTACTGTCCACCCAAACACAGTATTTTGAAGTGTTGGTAGATCTTCACCTAAGCTGATTTGACCAACAGCTAAGGTAGCATAGAAAATTTCCGCACCAATGAGAAGATCGATTGGCCCTGGCTGATTAAATTGCGAATCAGCCAAAACGATATTCTTCGGAATCGACCAATTCGAAGTTATAATTGCCCGTGATGGTTGCGGTCAGACAATTTTTGACAATACGTGTGCTTCAATTCTCGTGGAGAATCCATTTATTTTAGAACCAATCTCCAAATTGATTCTTCGATGGGATGACCTCTTACTTTGACCGATCCCTTCAACAAGCAGCGTCTCGTGCATTTGTCTTAGTCCCAAGATTTTGGCCAGCCTTTCAGTTATTAAATTAACCTGCGATCCAGAGTCCAATAAAGCTCGACATGATATTTGTTCTCCCGATTGATTTTTCAGGTGAACAATAGCTGTACTTAACAGCACAATTTTAGTTTTGATTGCAGTGTTTGTGCTAGGAGGTGTGGGCTCTGTCGCCGAAGTGCAGATCTTTGGCGAGTCAGCGACAGAAGTTGGGGTACCTGCTAGCGTTGATGTTTTTGAGTTCTCTGGTTTTTTGGGGTAATCCAAGTGAAGGAGTGTATTGTGCCCCTTTTGGCACTTGGCGCACCCTCCGACCGAGCAGTCTTTAGTGAAGTGCCCTGATTTCAGACAATTTGCACAGTGTCTTGATCTTTGAACTAGGCGCAATCGGTGTTTAGGACTTAACTGTAGAAATTTCTGGCAGGCGTACAGCTGATGATTGCCCTTGCAGGAAATGCATTTGGGTCCCGCTGCAGCGACCGTGGTTAAGGCCTTATTGGGTCTTAATCTTCTTCGTTGTTCATCCGAACCTTCCCTTGTGGTTGTTGATAATGCCTCCAACGATTGGAACCGCAGCTCCAAGAATGATAGGAACTCCTTAAATGTGGGCATGAGTTTTGGGGTTTTTAATGATTGTTCCCAAAGAGTGAGAGAATTTCGATCCAACCGCTTGATGAGAATGTGCAAGAGTATTGGATCCCAATTGGTTGTCTCTATGTCAAGGTTTTGCAGGCTGCGGAGGCATTCTTGCGTAGTGTCATGCAGTGACTTTATGGCTGAAGAACTTTCGTTTTGACTTTTAGGTTGTGCCATTAATTTGTTTAGTAAGGCTGTTACCATAAGTCGAGTAATTTCATAACGGCTTGTGATCGTTTCCCAAGCAGCAATGTACTTGGCGTCAGATATGGAGAAGTGCTGAATCAGCCTTTCAGCTTCTCCTGTGATTGTGGTCTTCAGATACCACATCTTTTGGCATGGTGAAATGGGTTGATTGTGGATAAGCTCCGTATATAGATCGCGAAACTGTATCCACTTTGAGTAGTCACCATCGAATTTCGGCAATACTACTCTTGGTAATTTCGTCCCTTGATTTTGGGTTATAGTTGTCCCGGATCCAGAATTCGATCTTGATCGGTTATAAAGTGTCGTAAGTGCAGTATGCACTTCATCTTCTATGGAGAGAAGTTGTTCGACATCATAGACTGAAGAATTCGGTTCATCTAGTAGTTCCCATATTTTATGATGGAAGCCTCGTATTGCCGCCCAGTCCTGTTCAATTGATTTAAGCCTTATCAAATAGAACTCCTCAGAATGTTGTTCTTGGTCTTGAATCAGGCGCTTAATTGAGTTTTCGACCATTACGATCATTGATGACTGTTTTTAATCAGCCTTAATAATTCCACAGAGGCAACAGGCATGTCGGACGACCATTTTGTCTTTTCCGTAAGCTCAGGCAATGTGGGTTTAGATTGAGCTGGAGCCTTAGGAATGGTTTCAGTGCTTGTTTGGATTGTCTTTTCCGTAGGCAATGTGGGCTTCAATTGAGCTGGAGCTGGAGCCTTAGGAATGGTTCCACTGATTGTCGGGATTGCACCACCAGTTGTTCCATTGCCATCATCTTCAGTTGGCTCAGGCAAAATTAAATGGAGACTTTGTTTTAATTCGAGGTAAATTCTTTGGAAATTCTCATACGTTTTTCCTTGAATATATGGCGTATCCGCCTTAACAAAATTCTTTACAGATTCATGGTTTTGGTGGAATTCCACCCATAGTGCTTCCAGAATTTGCAATCTTTTTTGTTTGTATTGCAGTGTTTTGCGGTCAGCACTGTCTTTGCTCATGTTTGTTTTTAGTTTCTGAAGTTCCTCAGCGATAGCCTTCTGCCGGGCTATTATTTTGAAAACCTGCATCTCATCCATGGTACTTTTTACGGTGGTTCAAATGGTTGGCTCAAATAATTAGCTGTGAATCAATGCACTGCTGTGGACCCTGGCCACTTGGTAGGTGTAGTGAATGTTTGGTACTGGAACGCTGCTTCCTGGAGCACTGCAACCTGGAACTCTGCGACCTGGAACGCTGCTACACTTCGAGCTGGAACTCTGCAACTCAGGAACCTTGATTGCTTATACCAGTGTTAAAAAGCCCTGGTAAACGCTTCGCTGACAGCCAGTGTTAAAGCCCTGGCAACGCACTCACGATTCACTTCCTCGAAGTTTGACGTAGAAATCACGTCGGGGTCACCAATGTTTAAAGATAGTACTCTTTTGTATTATCTTGCTGGACAGGGTACATAAACCTTGACCAGCCGTAGTAATAAATACACCCGGTTCTGTGTACCGGTGTATTATCGTCGAATATGTTCTTTATTTTATACCAATGCCCCTTACCTCTGGTGGGGGGAAGCAATAGCAGAAATAATTTTAAACCAATGCCCCTTACCTCTGGTGGGGGGAAGCAATAGCAGAAATAATCGAAGAGAGTTTGATCGTGAATGATAATTTTTATTTCCTTACAATACTATTTATACACAGTTTTTGCAAACTAAGCTAAAATTAATTAACAATAACAATAGTCGCTTAATGCTGACTTCTAAAAAAATAAACAAAAAAACTCATAAAGTTCAATAACCATATCCAATATTCGAATGCAATAATTTTGCTGACAGATGCACAAAATTATTCATTCTATGGGAATTGGCTATTGAATGATACAAGATACACACATTGGCTACGAAAATGAAAGCAATGCAAAAGGCGTTAAATGAAATAACATGCAGAGAAGCTACATGACTAATGTTGATATGCAAATGCGTTAAATGAAATTAAATGAAATGACATGCAGAGAAGCTACATGACCTATGTTGATATAATAATATCAACAACGTTTTAGGAAAACTGGAATGCAAACCAAAAATTTTAACAAAATACGTAGATGACTTGTTCGCGGTCATTAATGTGAACGATATTGAGTCAACTCTCAAAGCTCTTAATTCCTTCCATCCACGTATTCAATTCACGGTTGAGGTAGAAAAAGATGGACATTTACCTTATCTGTGGAAGTTGTAAGAAAAGAGGGAAGACTAATTTTCGACTGGTATAAGAAACCAACATCTTCGGGACGTTTGATAAATTTTAATACAAAGCAGCCGAAACAGGTAATTATGAACACAGCGCAAAATTTCATAAATCGAGTTTTGGATATAAGCGACATAAGTTTTCATTCAAAAAACATAAAAATAATAAGGAACACCCTGTGCTGCAATTCCTTCCCCCCTGAAATCGTCAACAAACTTATAAATAACTACAACACTAAGAAAGAAAGAATGAAAAAACCTTCGGTGGAGAATAATATAGTTGCATACAAAAGTGCACTATACATACCATCTCTTTCTAACCGAATGATTACGTCTCCGATAAGAGATAAGGAAAAAACAAGATTAGCTTTCAAGTCGGCATTGACTCTTAAAAATGAACTGTTTACCAACACAAAAGGAAAACAAGAGAAGATGGAGAAAGCTGATATTGTTTACCAAATAAACTGCTTAGGAAAAAACGGAACACATTGCGATGCAGTTTACATAGGCACATCAAAACAAAAGCTAAAAAATCGTCTCTCTGGTCATAGATCTGACATCAATAACAAAGGCGAACAAAAAACGGCACTTGCTCAGCACTGCATAAAGGAACAGCATAAACCCGACTTGGAAAATGTATCAATATTGCAGACTGAGACATTACAGCAAGAGAATGCTTTTGAAGATGCTGCATATCGTAAACAACAAGAAAGCGATTAATCGTAGATCAGACTGTGAACAGCTGTGCAGTTCGTATAGCCAAATTGTGAGGAGACCTAACAGGGATGCTATTACGTGTTAGTGGTTTTATTGAGATGGCGAAATTTGTATTTCGTTTTTTAAAATTTTTTAAAAATGTAAACTAAAACGGTTTGAATATTTACAGTTTAATTTATAATAATTGTACTAATTTTCTAGCATAAAGTGATGTTTTTAAGTACTATTGCTTCTTCTCAAGACTGTTTTTGCAATAATTGATGTATTAATTAATATTTGTGTAAGTTTCTGTGACATATCACATTATGTAATTGTGATTAAATTATTATATTTTTCATTTAAAATAAAGGCCTGATGAAGAACGTAAACACGTTCGAAACGTCGCAAATTTAAAAATTGCATTTAATTGACCTATAGCCCACTTATATACATTCTGTTTTGAAGAACAACAAAGGTCACAAAATTTCAACATTATTTAACATAGATTACATGTAACAATATTAAAGCAAACATCAATAACAATTACATTTATAAATTAAGTGTACGTATGCAAACATACATAGTCAAATACTTTACAAAAATAATTACATGTAACATAAGTGTGTGGTGTAAGACTAGGGCAAATTCAAATTCAGCAAAGGTGATCTATTTAACTCTAACATACCATTTAATAAAGTATTTGTGTTTTTCTTTTTGTTAATTTCAAGTGCTTCTAATCAGTCTAGTTTTTTACTTTTATTTCATGTGTGTAAAATCTTAAATTCGTCATTGTATGTATGGTTTTCTTCGATTAAATGATTTGAGTAGTTTGACTTATCTGTTTTGTGTGTATATGCATGTTTATGTTCTTTAAAACGTTGTTTAAATGCCCGACCTGTTTGAACTATATACTTTTTATCACATGAACCACAGCTTAATTCGTATACACTTGATTGTTCTTCTTTATTCGTTTTGTCTTTATTGTTCTTTAGGTTATTTTGGAAAGATTTATTTGTTTTAAACGCTATGTTAATATTATATTTTTTAAATTGATTTGAAATTTTATTTGAGAGTTGGCCAACATATGTTATTACATGGTACATTTTAGTTTCTTTTGTTGTCGGAAAAACTTCATTTATGGCTTTTTTATATTGAACTTTTTTAATTAAATTGTCTATTATGATGGGATCATAACCGTTGTTAAAGGCTATTTGTTTTATTATTTGTAACTCTATATTATAATTATTATGATTAAGTGGTATAGACAGCAATCTATATACAGGGTGATTCACGAGCGTTGTGCCAAAAAGCTAGAGCGTGTAGGTTAAGTTGAGAGAAGAAAAAAATCGTACAGGAGGGGGGTCTATTCCCCTCCGTTTAGCCGGGAGGGGCAATTTTCTGAAAAATTTACTTATTTTGTAAAAAAAAATATTAAAAATCAACCGCTTCGTTTGAAACACCGTGTTATACCTTTTTGGAAAGCCAAAAACTTCTTCTTTTGTTTGGATTTTAAAATAAATTGTTTTAACGAATAATTTAAAAAACATAAATTTTCAAACTCAAAATTTTGAAAAAAAATTTGAAAAAATAATTTTAAAACTAATTTTTTTCAAAATTTTACGTAATTAAGTATAATTTTTGTTCTCAATATTCAACGCTCTTATTAATATTTAATCCAACACTGAAAACCGTATGGCTCTACGACTTTTCGTTGCCAAGGTATTCAAAAATAACCGAACCTACTCCTTCACAAAAACACGAAAAAATTGGCTAAATGATCACTTGTGCCATCCCGTAAGGCTAGGTTTTCTTGTTTTTGTGAAGAAGTAGGTTCGGTTATTTTTGAATACCTTGTCAACAAAAAGTCGTAGAGCCATACGGTTTTCAGTGTTGGATTAAAGATTAATAAGAGCGTTGAATTCTGAGAACAAAAATTATACTTAAATACGTAACATTTTGAAAAAATTAGTTTTAAAATTATTTTTTCAAATTTTTTTTTTGAAAATTTTGAGTTTGAAAATTTATGTTTTTTGAACTATTCGTTAAAACAACTTAATTTAAAAAAAAAAATGAATGGAAAAGTTTTTGGCTTTCCAAAAAGGTATAACTCGGTGTTGTAAACGAAGCCGTTGATTTTTAATATTTTTTTTAACAAAATAAGTCAATTTTTCAGAAAATTGCCCCTCCTGGCTAAACCGGGGGGAATAGACCAGTGGCGATTCCTGGTCTCCAATATTAGGTTGGCTACACCAAGGATCCAAAAGTAAAGCAAAAAGAAGCAAATTTACGTTTAAAAACGAATTTTTAATTTTTTTTCATTTGTATGAACTTTTATACTTTTTTTTCTCAAAAACAGCTCCATAGATTTTCATAAATTTATTCTAATCAATTCAAATTCATCCAAGAAATAAAAAGGCGTACTTTTTTCAGCTCAAATTACTTAAAATATTTATTTAAGAATTTTGAAAAATTTATTTTTATCAAAATCTCAATCCCCTAGAGCTTAGACCACTGTCACACATTAGAGCAAGTTGGTGGTACCCAGTCGTGCATTTTATTTCTAATTTGCTCAAAAAAGGCTTGAACGATTTTTATTCAACTTTGTTACATAGAAAAAAAAACTTCAATTTGTTAGTTTTCGGCTACAAATGATATTTACGGAAAACAGGTTTCAAAGGTTTTATTCAAGTGGACAACCACATTAACGAAATAGTTCGCACTTCCTAAAGTATATATCTTTCATAGCACCCACAAGATCACACCTATGTTTTAAGGAGTAACGGTTGCTTAATTGTAGCTAGCACATATCGAACCTTTGAGTTTTAGAAAAAAAAATTAAAAATGGTTTAAACAATTTGTATGTACTGTGTGGGCGGGATCACGACGACGTTATCCAGAGTGTCAGAATTAAGAAAGGACAACATCTTCTATATAAAAAAAAAATATAGAAAGATAAAATCTAGAAAAGATGGAGTCTAGAATCTAGAAAAAAGTATTCTAGATTTTCTTTTTAATTAAGAGGGATTCTAAATCTAGTATTAATATTAATAATTCTAGATTTTGTCCATTCTAGATTTCTTTTTCTAGATTTTGGATTTTCGAGATTAAGTATTCTAGATTTTCGGTTTTCTGGATTTTCCCAATTCTAAGTATTTTTTTTTCTAGATTTTGTTGCTCTAATTTTTTTCTAGATATCGTGTTAAGCCCTTTATGTGTATTTGTTGGTAGAATTTTCTTGATGTCTAAACTGTTCTTATGTTTGGGCTTAATTCAAGTAACGGACATCTGATGTATAGAAGCAAATTAATTCAATTACTCGTCTTCGTATAACGAAAATAACGGTAAAATTGACGTATCTTATAACACTGTCAACATGCTCGAAATGCGGGAAATAAACACTTCTTAAACAAATATTTTGAACTTAGTTGCATATTTTATACAACAAAGAGTAGTTTTTATTGCTCAAAAACCATCTATGGCACCCACAGATCAAGTAGGTATGTGCGACAAATTCGTGCATTTCATTTTAATGTAGACCCTACTTAGTACTTAATACTTTTTGCAAACCTATTTAGATTTTCCTGGCAATCTGCTTCCTTTTCTAGGTTTACATTTTCAACCCTGCGTGTGCGTTGCCAATGATGCGATTGCTGGCTAAGTTTTATTTTGTTTTCCTTTGACTCGCCATTCGCAGTATGGCTATTATTTTGAGCATCGATTTTATGCATTAAAGGTGGAGTGAAGCAGCACACGAAGGGTAAGGGGAGTTTGGATACGATTTGAATTAGAATGTGAATGCGCTATTTCCATGGCCATTTTGAATGGGAGTAAAATGTCATGAGATTGCTGCGGTGAGTTTTATTTGAATGAAAAATGTTTTGTTGTAATTAGGTAAACACATGGGTTTTAAGAAAACTCAATCAGGTTTGTATTTTGTACACAAAATATTATTTCATGATACTTTTAATATGAATTGTATTTATTTATTTTTGGGTTGGCGCAGCCAACCTAGCCAACTGAGAGGAATCACCACTGGAATAGACCCCCCCTCCTATACGATTTTTTTCTTGTCTCAACTCAACCTACACGCTCTAGCTTTTTAGCACAATGCTCGTGAATCACCCTGTATATGGCTATAAAATGTAGACATTTTATGAGAGTATGGATGAAGTGAGTTGTTTTGTTATGTATGATGGTATCACTATGTGTTGGCTTATGATAGAATTTTTAATGCTATGGGTTGAAATAAACTTGGTATGATATGAGATGAGGTCTATTGAATTTCTAAATACTAAAAACTTCATTGTGTTGAAAGACGATCCAACAATGAAATATCAGAAAGAAATTCTAAATTTACAAAAAAACTGTTCTATTTTATCCCAATTTCCATATTACTCCATTGTCCAGATGAATCCACAACCTCCAAAATTATATTCACTAATTAAATTACATAAAAACAATAACCCCATTAGACCCGTAGTATCTTTTAATAGTTCACTATCTTACAAATTATCTAAGAAATTAATAGACCTCATCTCATATCATACCAAGTGTATTTCAACCCATAGCATTAAAAATTCTATACAGTTAACTAACAACTTACAAAACATAAATATTCCCCTAAATGCAACCCTACTCTCATTTGATGTAGAAAATTTGTTTCCAAGTGTGCCAGTCCAAGAAGTACAGCAGATTATTCATATGTTATTAAATAAAAATGAAACTAGTTACTCAACATCAACAGAAATTTTAAAAGTTTTAAATGTATGTTTAAAACAAAATTACTTTCAATTTCAAAATAAGTTGTTTAGCGCTATAGTGATGGTTTGATAATGGGTGACCCTATCAGTCCCTTACTTGCAGAAATATTCATGAATAGTTTAGAAGTAGACATTATGAAGAACCCTATGAGCAAAAATTTACTATTTTGGTATCGTTATGTTGAGGATATAATTTGTTGTTGGACAGGCACTATAAGACAATTAGATATGTTTTTTTAAATACATTAACAGTTTACATAAAAATATAAATTTTACAATAGAACTAGAGAAAAATAATAAAATTAATTTCTTAGACCTTACTATAAACAGAAAAAGTAATAATTTAGAATTTAACATTTATCATAAGCCAACACATAGTGATACCATCATACATAACAAAACAACTCACTTCATCCATACTCTCATAAAATGTCTACATTTTATAGCCATATACAGGGTGATTCACGAGCATTAAGCCAAAAAGCTAGAGCGTGTAGGTTGAGTTGAGACAAGAAAAAAATCGTATAGGAGGGGGGGGGGTCTATTCCCCCCGGTTTAGCCAGGAGGGGCAATTTTCTGAAAAATTGACTTATTTTGTTAAAAAAAAATATTAAAAATCAACGGCTTCGTTTACAACACCGAGTTATACCTTTTTGGAAAGCCAAAAACTTCTCCATTCATTTTGTTTTTAAATTAAGTTGTTTTAACGAATAGTTCAAAAAACATAAATTTTCAAACTCAAAATTTTGAAAAAAAAAATTTGAAAAAATAATTTTAAAACTAATTTTTTCAAAATTTTACGTATTTAAGTATAATTTTTGTTCTCAGAATTCAACGCTCTTATTAATCTTTAATCCAACACTGAAAACCGTATGGCTCTGCGACTTTTTGTTGACAAGCACAAGGTATTCAAAAATAACCGAACCTACTTCTTCACAAAAACAAGAAAACCTAGCCTTACGGGATGGCACAAGTGATCATTTAGCCAATTTTTTCGTGTTTTTGTGAAGGAGTAGGTTCGGTTATTTTTGAATATCTTGGCAACGAAAAGTCGTAGAGCCATACGGTTTTCAGTGTTGGATTAAATATTAATAAGAGCGTTCACACAGAGAAATTTCTGTAGTAAATTTAACAAAACCGTGTTATAAAATTTACAAAAGCCCTTTGTAGTAAATTTCACAACTAAAAACGATGAATCGTAGTACTTTTAGTAAAATTTACTACAAGTCGGGAGAAGTTCGTAGTAGTATTTATTATTCTCGTACTACACTGATGGTGAAATTAAGGTACTGCACGTGTAATAAAATTCACAACGCAAAACAGTAATTACTGTAATAAAATTTACTGCACTTGATAGTAAAATTTATTACAAATGTAATTTATCTTAAATACGACTCTTTAGCAAAGACTCTATTTCTGATCACTACAAATGCAGTTAAATTTACTACACAAACAATAAAAATCACTACTTATATCGTGAAATTCATCACGTTATTTTTGTAAAATTTATTACGAATGCAGTTTATCTTATACTCGACTCCTTAGCAAGGACAATTGTGATAATGAAAACAAATGCAGTTGAATTCAACACCAAAACAGTAAAATTCACTATTAATATGGTAAAACTCATTACAAATACAGTACTTCCAAAACCCGAATTTTTTTTTAGCAAAGACCCGCCTTTTAAAAACAGACGCTTGTTGCGATTACTACAAATGCAGTTAAATTTACCACACAAACAATTTAATGTAATGAAATTTACTACGTCATTTTGTAAAATTCACTACACATACAGTAAAATATTTTATCCGCCTTTTTAAAAAAGACGCTTGTTGCGATTACTATTAACGCAGTTACATTTACTACACAAACAATTTAATTCACTATCAATGTATAATGAAATTAATTTACTTCGCCATTCTGTAAAATTTACTACGCCAGGTATACCTACAGTAAAAATTTTACCCACATTTTTATGAAAAGACGCTTGTGGCGATTACTACAAATGCAGTTAAATTTACAACACAATGTATTTATGTTTTTGTGTAACTTTGTGTAAATTTTGATTTTTTTAAAAACTTTAGAAAACTTATGTAAATACATGTGGTTTTCAATGCTTCACTTCAAAATAAGGAAAGCATCATATATTGCATAATGATATACTTCTTATACATGCATAAATATATTTTAATGCCGAAACATTTTCAGAATACCTAATCAGATTAAAATTAAATTATCAAGTTTTTTTGTTTCAACGTACGAAAAAAAACAAAATGTTGTATGGCAACTACAGTTGCGAACCTTTTCATTAATTCCAAAACTTAAAAACATGAAAAAAGGCTATAAATCATTAGGCCGCGCCTCCATTGGCAATATTTATTTCTGACATTATGTCAGATATTATTTCTGAAATTTATGTTTTAACATTTCATTTATTGTCATGATCTCACCAAGCAAATCTCATCGCTTGATCTTAGCAATTTACTATAAAGCTAAAATAACGTAGGAAAAATTAGGCAACACAATACACAGCTAACTTATTTACTTTAATTTTTGTCCGAACACAAATGCACATATTTTTTTTACTCATAACTTCAACACACTTATTAAAATTGTTTTATAAGCCCAGCCAGCACTTCATATCCTTTAAGGTAGTTCCACACTATCCCACAGTGTAATACGACATGTCAAAAATGTGTGATGAAAGAGGTGTATACAATAATAGCGTGGAAACAAAATATGACAGCGCAGATCTCATACGATTTGACATGTGTTTAGATCTGAAATATTTTTTTAGGATTGAATGTAAAACCATCACACATTCCTTCACACTTTTTTTGACATGTCGTACTACACTGTGGGATAGTGTGGAACTACCTTTATAGGTATTCCATTTTGAGTCCTACCATATAAATTAACTAAATTAAATTGAAAAAACACCAAAACACTACCCCGTGCACGGTTTTTCTTCCTTGAAACATTATATAAAAAACAACCAAAAAAATATAAAATACACCATGCTCAAGTTGACATGTCACCACAAACGTCAAATTTATCTCTGCATTTATTTCTTCTAAGAAGACAAGAAATAAATGAAGAAATCTATGTCTAGAAACTATAAAAATCCAGACATAAGGGAACTCCACGTAAAATATTCACTAAATGACACATTTCTTGAAATCATTCATTTCAAGTGGAGGCCCAGGGTTAAAGTTATCAAAAATCATCAAAAGGTGTTTGTTTTATTTTCATAACTTTTCTCTACTCCCATTGTAAGAGTTTCAGTACATATTATTCCCGTATTTTATTGTTTGTAAAGACGCTTGTGGTCATTACTACAAATGCAGTAAAATGCATTACACATTTAGTTGAATTTACTATCATTATTGTGAATTATACTACGTTATATTGTAAAATTCATTACGAATATAGTACATCTTATTTCCGCCTTTTTTTTGAAAGGACGCTTTTAGTTTTTACTACCAATTCAGTGAAATTTACTACAAGTTCAGTAAAATTTACCACATCAGCAATAGAATTAGCTACCACCAGTGCTATCGTTAAAATTTCAATTTGTATTAAATTCCTTTTTAATTGCGTCAAAATTATTTTGGCTTATAAGGTTTTCACACTGGACCAAAAACTCAAATATTTGACGTTTCATGAACATGTGAGTGTTTGAAGGTACTTTTTTCAAAAATTCCCTTGACATTTAGTGAAAATCCCACTCAAATGAGAAATAAACCTGGCTTTTTCTATCTTTTGTCGTTAAAAATCACATACTCTGAAAACACTAAACTGAATAGTTTTTAAATTCAATGGTTTTCTTTTTACTAGTTCAGTAGTTTGCTTTTTCTTTTGTCTCTGTGTTGTTTTTCTCTATCGAAACCGATAGAAATCTTGCAGACAAAAAATTTATTTTTCAATGAATATTAAAAAATAAATGACATTCTTGCAAACAAATGCCAACTTTTCAATTTATTTAATTCTTCGCTTATACATGGTGAATTAGCAAAGGAAAAGTTAATCAAAGCCGACTAACTTAAAAAATATGTTAAAAATATGGTTTTTGACCTTAATCCAACGTTTAAATCTAGATCACCTCTAGTTTATGTTTATTATTAACGCTATCACAATTATATGGAAGAACAATTTCAATTTTGTTTTCTTTCTGTTTTGTACAATACATAAAATACTATAAGTAAAAAGGTCACCTATTAAGCTTAAAACTTATACATATGTATTTTTAAGTTGAATATTGAATGTAATTTAAGACTTTTCTTATCGCGGGAATGATACATTGTAAATTAATTGATATATTTCAATAAATTCACTAAAAAAACTTGGTAGTATTGAGCCGTTTATCACAAATTTTCATTTAAAAGAGTGTAAAATAAACAAAAAAATAGTAAATGAACATTAAAACGAATTTTCTAATTTAGTTTCTTTTATACGCATACACCTATTTTTATACAGGTTATTTTTTATTGCACCTAATGCAAAAAATCAGTTGTCAAAGTAATTTTTAAAAAAATCTATTTTCTTTAGTTTGCACTTCAAAATAACCCAAAGCACTTTTATTGCTTAAGCTTTAAAACCAAAAAAAAAATATTCTTTGCTCTTACTACTTTTAACTAGCGTATTTGTACTTGCCGCTTTCTGAAACGACAGCACTGCATGTGCAACGTATGCAAATTGAAAATGGACAGCGCGCGTGGCTAGCCATTCGCCATTGCAAAGTAAAAGTATATGATTTGGATGTCTGAGATTTTGTAAAATTAAATTCAGTGCGCGCTAAAATAAAAATTTAGTAAAAAGTTGTTCTTTTTAAAAACGTAAAAACATTAAAAACGTGAAAAACGTGAAAAACGTGAAAAAAACAATTAAACAATTAACATTTAATATAAAAACGAAAAGGATAAAAAACATAAAAAGTCTAAAAGGACTTAACAAGGTAATAAATTGTATATTTTTTATATTATATATAGGTATTATATTTATTATATTACATATTTAGATTATTGTATGCCTATTAAGATTTCTTGACAAAAAAACTACCACCATATGGCCAGAAACACAAAATTGCCTTTTCTTCAGCAACATTTTAGTTTTTCCTAGTTTAAATGAATCCCGCGCTACATATATATATGGCCAGAAACACAAAAATGCCTTTTCTTCAGCATCTTTCCATGCGATGTTGAAAGATTTTAGTGTTTCCTAGTTTTGGTGAATCCCGCGCTACATATATATATATATATATATTGCCAAAAACACAAAAATGCCTTTTCTTCAGCATCTATATATGCGATGTTGAAGATTTTAGTGTTTCCTAGTTTTGGTGAATCCCGCGCTACTTTTAACATCCCCCGTTTCCCCCTAAAAAAATTATTTTAAAAAAATTTCATATAAGAGGTGTTTCTTTGGCCATATGCCTTTCAGGGGTACAAATAAAGCTACATCTCGAAAGTTACTTATCCCATCGTTTTTATTTTGGTCACGAGGAGTCACTAATGAGCTAATCTAACTAACTGCATCACCAGAATTTTCATTGTATGCATATTAAGATTTTTTGACAAAAAAAAACTACCACCATATTGACCTATGATATGGTCAGAAACACAAACATCAACTTTTCTCAGCATCTATACATCCGATAGTGAAGATTTTAGTATTTCCTAGATTTGGTGAATCCCGCGCTACTTTCAACATCCCCCGTTTCCCCCTAAAAAAATTATTTAAAAAAACTTTCATATAAGAGCTGTTTCCTTGGCTATATGCCTTTCAGGGGTACAAATAAAGCTACATCTCGAAAGTAACTTATCCCATCGTTTTTATTTTGGTCACAATGAGTCACTAATGAGCTAATCTAACTAACTGCATCACCAGAATTTTCATGGTATGCATATTAAGATTTTTTGACAAAAAAAAAACTACCACCATATTGACCTATGATATGGTCAGAAACACAAACATCAACTTTTATCAGCATCTATACATCCGATAGTGAAAATTTTAGTATTTCCTAGATTTGGTGAATCCCGCGCTACTTTCAACATCCCCCGTTTCCCCCTAAAACAATTATTTAAAAAAAATTTCATATAAGAGCTGTTTCCTTGGCTATATGCCTTTCAGGGGTACAAATAAAGCTACATCTCGAAAGTAACTTATCCCATCGTTTTTATTTTGGTCACAATGAGTCACTAATGAGCTAATCTAACTAACTGCATCACCAGAATTTTCATTGTATGCATATTAAGATTTTTTGACAAAAAAAAAAACTACCACCATATTGACCTATGATATGGTCAGAAACACAAACATCAACTTTTCTCAGCATCTATACATCCGATAGTGAAGATTTTAGTATTTCCTAGTTTTGGTGAATCCCGCGCTACTTTCAACATCCCCCGTTTCCCCCTAAAAAAAATATTTAAAAAAAATTTCATATAAGAGCTGTTTCCTTGGCTATATACCTTTCAGGGGTACAAATAAAGCTACATCTCGAAAGTTACTTATCCCATCGTTTTTATTTTGGTCACGATGAGTCACTAATGGGCTAATCTAACTAACTGCATCACCAGAATTTTCATTGTATGCATATTAAGATTTTTTGACAAAAAAAAACTACCACCATATTGACCTATGATATGGTCAGAAACACAAACATCAACTTTTCTCAGCATCTATACATCCGATAGTGAAGATTTTAGTATTTCCTAGTTTTGGTGAATCCCGCGCTACTTTCAACATCCCCCGTTTCCCCCTAAAAAAATTATTTAAAAAAAATTTCATATAAGAGCTGTTTCCTTGGCTATATGCCTTTCAGGGGTACAAATAAAGCTACATCTCGAAAGTAACTTATCCCATCGTTTTTATTTTGGTCACAATGAGTCACTAATGAGCTAATCTAACTAACTGCATCACCAGAATTTTCATTGTATGCATATTAAGATTTAAAAAAAAAAAAAAACTACCACCATATTGACCTATGATATGGTCAGAAAAACAAACATCAACTTTTCTCAGCATCTATACATCCGATAGTGAAGATTTTAGTATTTCCTAGTTTTGGTGAATCCCGCGCTACTTTCAACATCCCCCGTTTCCCCCTAAAAAAATTATTTAAAAAAAATTTCATATAAGAGCTGTTTCCTTGGCTATATGCCTTTCAGGGGTACAAATAAAGCTACATCTCGAAAGTAACTTATCCCATCGTTTTTATTTTGGTCACAATGAGTCACTAATGAGCTAATCTAACTAACTGCATCACCAGAATTTTCATTGTATGCATATTAAGATTTTTTGACAAAAAAAAACTACCACCATTTTGACCTATGATATGGTCAGAAACACAAACATCAACTTTTCTCAGCATCTATACATCCGATAGTGAAGATTTTAGTATTTCCTAGTTTTGGTGAGTCCCGCGCTACTTTCAACATCCCCCGTTTCCCCCTAAAAAAATTATTTAAAAAAAATTTCATATAAGAACTGTTTCCTTGGCTATATGCCTTTCAGGGGTACAAATAAAGCTACATCTCGAAAGTTACTTATCCCATCGTTTTTATTTTGGTCACGATGAGTCACTAATGGGCTAATCTAACTAACTGCATCACCAGAATTTTCATTGTATGCATATTAAGATTTTTTGACAAAAAAAAAACTACCACCATATTGACCTATGATATGGTCAGAAACACAAACATCAACTTTTCTCAGCATCTATACATCCGATAGTGAAGATTTTAGTATTTCCTAGTTTTGGTGAATCCCGCGCTACTTTCAACATCCCCCGTTTCCCCCTAAAAAAATTATTTAAAAAAAATTTCATATAAGAGCTGTTTCCTTGGCTATATGCCTTTCAGGGGTACAAATAAAGCTACATCTCGAATGTAACTTATCCCATCGTTTTTATTTTGGTCACAATGAGTCACTAATGAGCTAATCTAACTAACTGCATCACCAGAATTTTCATTGTATGCATATTAAGATTTTTTGACAAAAAAAAACTACCACCATATTGACCTATGATGTGGTCAGAAACACAAACATCAACTTTTCTCAGCATCTATACATCCGATAGTGAAGATTTTAGTATTTCCTAGTTTTGGTGAATCCCGCGCTACTTTCAACATCCCCCGTTTCCCCCTAAAAAAATTATTTAAAAAAAATTTCATATAAGAGCAGTTTCCTTGGCTATATGCCTTTCAAGGGTACAAATAAAGCTACATCTCGAAAGTAACTTATCCCATCGTTTTTATTTTGGTCACAATGAGTCACTAATGAGCTAATCTAACTAACTGCATCACCAGAATTTTCATTGTATGCATATTAAGATTTTTTGACAAAAAAAAACTACCACCATATTGACCTATGATATGGTCAGAAACACAAACATCAACTTTTATCAGCATCTATACATCCGATAGTGAAGATTTTAGTATTTCCTAGATTTGGTGAATCCCGCGCTACTTTCAACATCCCCCGTTTCCCCCTAAAAAAATTATTTAAAAAAAATTTCATATAAGAGCTGTTTCCTTGGCTATATGCCTTTCAGGGGTACAAATAAAGCTACACCTCGAAAGTAACTTATCCCATCGTTTTTATTTTGGTCACAATGAGTCACTAATGGGCTAATCTAACTAACTGCATCACCAGAATTTTCATTGTATGCATATTAAGATTTTTTGACAAAAAAAAAACTACCACCATATTGACCTATGATATGGTCAGAAACACAAACATCAACTTTTCTCAACAAAAAAACAATTAATATAAAAACGAAAAGGATAAAAACATAAAATAAGTCTAAAAGGACTTAACAAGGTAATAAATTGTATATTTATAATATAATATAGGTAATACATTTAAATCAAACATTTGGGACTTGATTCATGCATTCATTTGAATTTGCTTCTGGATTGGAAAAAGTATATTTGTCAATTTTCTTCAAGACGCCTCATCTTAGAAACACAAAAATGCACTTTTCTGGTTTAGAAGGTAGAAGGTTGATGGTAGAAGATGGTTGATGGTAGAAGGTGGTTGATGGTAGAAGGTGGTATAGAAGTTAGAAGATGGTTGATGGTAGAAGATGGTATAGAAGTTAGAAGATGGTATAGAAGTTAGAAGATGGTTGATGGTAGAAGGTGGTTGATGGTAGAAGGTGGTTGATGGTAGAAGGTGGTTGATGGTAGAAGATGGTTGATGGTAGAAGGTGGTATAGAAGTTAGAAGATGCTTGATGGTAGAAGATGGTTGATGGTAGAAGGTGGTTGATGGTAGAAGGTGGTATAGAAGTTAGAAGATGGTTGATGGTAGAAGATGGTATAGAAGTTAGAAGATGGTATAGAAGTTAGAAGATGGTTGATGGTAGAAGATGGTTGATGGTAGAAGGTGGTTGATGGTAGAAGGTGGTTGATGGTAGAAGGTGGTTGATGGTAGAAGATGGTTGATGGTAGAAGGTGGTATAGAAGTAAGATGATGGTTGATGGTAGAAGATGGTATAGAAGTTAGAAGATGGTATAGAAGTTAGAAGATGGTTGATGGTAGAAGATGGTTGATGGTAGAAGGTGGTTGATGGTAGAAGGTGGTATAGAAGTTAGAAGATGGTTGATGGTAGAAGATGGTATAGAAGTTAGAAGATGGTTGATGGTAGAAGATGGTATAGAAGTTAGAAGATGGTTGATGGTAGAAGGTGGTTGATGGTAGAAGGTGGTTGATGGTAGAAGATGGTTGATGGTAGAAGGTGGTATAGAAGTTAGAAGATGCTTGATGGTAGAAGATGGTTGATGGTAGAAGGTGGTTGATGGTAGAAGGTGGTTGATGGTAGAAGGTGGTATAGAAGTTAGAAGATGGTTGATGGTAGAAGATGGTATAGAAGTTAGAAGATGGTATAGAAGTTAGAAGATGGTTGATGGTAGAAGATGGTTGATGGTAGAAGGTGGTTGATGGTAGAAGGTGGTTGATGGTAGAAGGTGGTTGATGGTAGAAGATGGTTGATGGTAGAAGGTGGTATAGAAGTAAGATGATGGTTGATGGTAGAAGATGGTATAGAAGTTAGAAGATGGTATAGAAGTTAGAAGATGGTTGATGGTAAAAGATGGTTGATGGTAGAAGGTGGTTGATGGTAGAAGGTGGTATAGAAGTTAGAAGATGGTTGATGGTAGAAGATGGTATAGAAGTTAGAAGATGGTTGATGGTAGAAGATGGTATAGAAGTTAGAAGATGGTATAGAAGTTAGAAGATGGTTAATGGTAGAAGATGGTTGATGGTAGAAGGTGGTTGATGGTAGAAGGTGGTATAGAAGTTAGAAGATGGTTGATGGTAGAAGATGGTATAGAAGTTAGAAGATGGTATAGAAGTTAGAAGATGGTTGATGGTAGAAGGTAGTATAGAAGTTAGAAGATGGTTGATGGTAGAAGATGGTATAGAAGTTAGAAGATGGTATAGAAGTTAGAAGATGGTTGATGGTAGAAGATGGTTGATGGTAGAAGGTGGTTGATGGTAGAAGGTGATTGATGGTAGAAGGTGGTATAGAAGTTAGAAGATGGTTGATGGTAGAAGATGGTATAGAAGTTAGAAGATGGTATAGAAGTTAGAAGATGGTTGATGGTAGAAGATGGTTGATGGTAGAAGGTGGTTGATGGTAGAAGGTGGTATAGAAGTTAGAAGATGGTTGATGGTAGAAGATGGTATAGAAGTTAGAAGATGGTATAGAAGTTAGAAGATGGTTGACGGTAGAAGATGGTATAGAAGTTAGAAGATGGTATAGAAGTTAGAAGATGGTTGATGGTAGAAGGTGGTTGATGGTAGAAGGTAGTTGATGGTAGAAGGTGGTATAGAAGTTAGAAGATGGTTGATGGTAGAAGATGGTATAGAAGTTAGAAGATGGTATCGAAGTTAGAAGATGGTTGATGGTAGGAGATGGTTGATGGTAGAAGGTGGTTGATGGTAGAAGGTGGTATAGAAGTTAGAAGATGGTTGATGGTAGAAGATGGTATAGAAGTTATAAGATGGTATAGAAGTTAGAAGATGGTTGATGGTAGAAGATGGTATAGAAGTTAGAAGATGGTATAGAAGTTAGAAGATGGTTGATGGTAGAAGATGGTATAGAAGTTAGAAGATGGTATAGAAGTTAGAAGATGGTTGATGGTAGAAGATGGTTTATGGTAGAAGGTGGTTGATGGTAGAAGATGGTTGATGGTAGAAGGTGGTATAGAAGTTAGAAGATGGTTGATGGTAGAAGATGGTTGATGGTAGAAGGTGGTTGATGGTAGAAGGTGGTTGATGGTAGAAGGTGGTATAGAAGTTAGAAGAAGGTTGATGGTAGAAGATGGTTGATGGTAGAAGGTGGTTGATGGTAGAAGTTTTTTTTTCAATTTTCTTTACTAATTACCATTTTGTTCATTGAAATAAAAAACAATAACAAAATCATTAATAGATGGGAGATTCTGAAAACAAATGTGAAGAATCAGACGGTGCCTATCTTATTGAAGAAGTCTTTTATGAGAGTGAAGGGGATAATATAGCATTCAGTCAGCAAATATCTGAAAAACCTGCTGATGTAGAGTATGTTTTCACATATGATTCGCCGGATGAAGAAATAAACGACTTACTAAAGCAATGGGGCTTCCAGAGTTGTGTGAATTGTTTAATGGTAAATTATACTCATTTAATTGCATAGCCTTCACATTATTTCATTCTATATTATAGAAAGAAAAATTGATTTAGATCGCCTAGAGCATATAACGGTTTCCGACATAGACAATCTAATTCCTCAAGAATTGATGGGATTCCGGATTAAGTTCAAGGCAAGACTATCTAAATGGAGATCCTTGAAGGTAAGATAAGATAAGAATGAGAGGACGATTTATATTTCGAAAGTTACAATGTTTATACAAATTTAGAACTTACCTCTAAGCTCGATATCAGAATGTCTTTCTGCGGGGTCGGGTAGTGCTGCCTCCGAATCCAGCGTCGTGATGAGAAAACTTTCGAAGAAAGACTTAATTTTACGATCTGATTCCGAAAATAGTTTGAACCTCGAACAACAATACATGGTGAGTAATACTTGTATTGGACAAAAAAGGAGTGTAGATTATGACACTAACGTGTTTCTCTTCTAAAGAATTAAAAATGAAAAAAAAAAAGAATGCCAAATATATCCAATTTAATTGTAGGTAAACAAGGTTTTCATTGGAATAATTACGTTTTTTTTTATTTCATTAGAACGTTCAACACATCCTACAATCCAACATAAGAGGCAAATCATTGCTACAAAAAAAAAGCCCCTTTAACTCTGCAGAAAGAAAGGATGTAATATCAACTTTAGTTGACTTTGCTCTCTTTAATGAAATTGTATTGGGAACTAAGGAAATAAATTCATTAGCTGAGCAATTGGTCAAAATTTTCCCTTTTGAAAATAAGGTCTTAAAACAATAGCTTAAAATAAAACTTTTTACTAATAATGATTTATTTCATAGAATTGTTACTACGTGCCTAGTGGAGATGGGGGCAGAGCCAGAGGTCAACTGTATTCAACCTACAACAACAAAATCAAATCGTTGAGAAAGAAAGGAATTTTACCCACACGACCAAAACACGGTTGTGTTAACGGTTGTTTAAGATCGGGTAATTCATCGTCTTCATCAAATTCAATAACATCGTGCCCATCACCGCCAGATATTACGCAAAGTAAGACAAATTAAATTTCAGATTGAAATATATTTTCAAAATAGTATTTTACTATCATGCTTTGTTATATACATATTTTGGTTAGTAATATTGCTTATTCACTTATATGTTTTGAGAAGCTTATGGTTTATTAACAAAAATTTCAATTTGTGAAACGTACCTATGTATAAACAATTAAAGTTAAGCAAATAAGTTGCTTTGATTGTGGATTAAGTACCTATTCCTAGCTATGGATTCCATTTCTGCTGCTCTAAAACATTTAAACCATCTTTGCTAAGTTTTAATTGTGCTAAGAGTTTTAATTGGGTTTTGCGTGGGTGTAGTGGAAAGATTGATTACGGTCTATGACTGCTTAATATTTTGTAGGCATAATTCCTGGATTCACCACTTCTGAGTTATCCTCCCCTAAAAGCTGGAACATTTATATTTATCTTATCACGTCCCCAGTTTTCATCACTTCTGAGTTATCCTATACTGAAAGCTGGAATATTCTAGTTCATTTATATTTATCTTATCTTGTCAGATGGTAATTAGATGGTAATTGGTAGATAGAAGTTGGAAGAAGATGGTAGATGGCAGGAGATGGTAGATGATAGAAGTTATTATAGAAGGATTGGATTTTGCTTTTAGATTGTAAAAAATTTATTTGTCAATTTGCTTCACTAATTACAATTACCAAAAAAAAAAATACAAAAATCATAAATAGATTGGAGATTTTGAAAACAAAAGTGACTCGACGGATGAATGAACGACTTACTAAAGCCAATGGGGGCTTCCAGAGTTGTGTGAATTGTTTAATGATAAAGTATACTCATGTAAATGCATAGCCTTCACATTATTCCATTTTATGTTATAGAACGAAAAATCAAGTAGATATTAATTAGATAATATTCTGTATGTATAATTCCTGGATTCATCACTTCTAAGTTATCCTCTACTGAAAGCTTTGAAAAGCTTTCATTTATATTTATCTGATCTTGTCCCTAGATTTGGGTTCCATATCTTTTTCGCTACTTTGATTTATATGAAAATTATCTCATACCCACTTAAGAAGACTGATCTATTTTCTTCTTCACTTCTGAGTTATCCTCCACTGAAAGCTTTGAAAAGCTTTCATTTATATTTATCTGATCTTGTCCCCAGATTTGGGTTCCATATCTTTTTCGCTACTTTGATTTATATGAAAATTATCTCATACCCACTTAAGAACACTGATCTATTTTCTTCATCACTTCTGAGTTATCCTCCACTGAAAGCTTTGAAAAGCTTTCATTTATATTTATCTGATCTTGGCCCCAGATTTGGGTTCCATATCTTTTTCGCTACTTTGATTTATATGAAAATTATCTCATACCCACTTAAGAAGACTGATCTATTTTCTTCTTCACTTCTGAGTTATCAAATCTCAAATCGTAGTGGACGTATAATTAAGCCATCTGCAATATATAACGTTTATGTTGTATACGTTTAGCTCGTGGTTCAATTATTACGTGAAAATCTAACTCAATTTAACTTATCATTATTATTAATTCTGGCTATTATTTGGCTAGTATTTGTCTTCCTACAAAAAACCAATTCTTTTAGTGTATTTAGTTTAGTAGACCTGAAATCATCCATTATATGGAAAAAAAAAAGTTATTGGTATCAAAATCTTGCAGGGTTGAATGAGAAGGATTGGTTGAAATACAACTCACAACCAATAGAGCTGGTAGTCCTTAAGTGGAATAATTGTTTCAATATAAGGAGGATAGAAAAAAAAGCATCCGAAATTTTCAATGACTGGCCGCTTTTTACCCAATCTGTTGGCCTTTATTTGGTAAGAACTTATTCTTTTAATTTTGGGAAAAATGCCATTCAAAACAATTATTCCCCAGATTGATTTAGACTTTGTTTCTCTTTTTAATGAGGAGAAATCATTTTGTTTGAAAAAGAATTGGGCTGGTTTTCAAAAAAAAATTTTGCAAAACGTCTTTGAGCAAATCAGAAGTGCGAGCAAATCCGTAAAACAGTTATTTGCCCATATAAATGAATCAGATAATGAAGGTAAAGACTTTGCTACAAAAATAATGATATTTTAAATGCGAAGTGTTTTTATACCGCTATATACTATGTAAATTATTTTCTTACAGACTATAAAGACCTTCTAACATTCAAATTACTTCACTATAAACTGCCTCCATCTCAAAAGATTTCACTTGAAAATGGAAAAAAGTGGCACGTTTCAATAACAGATGCAATCAATAGCAGCATTATCGAAGTGGAGAACCAAGCCGATATCTTGATAAAATATAGAACAGTTAAACACTCCCTCAAAGAATTAAATCTTAATATTCAACCTATGGTGGTGTCAATACCAACTCAAAACTTATATTACCTTATTTCAGACAACATTTTTCATAAATGCGATAACTTTGTATCAGCGATTGATTTAGCCTTTAAATTGTATTACGTTTTTAATCTGAAATATCCCGTACAAAGTCAAAATGTATGGTTATTCATTG
The DNA here is from genome assembly GCA_916050605.2 of Platycheirus albimanus. Lineage (NCBI taxonomy): Eukaryota > Metazoa > Arthropoda > Insecta > Diptera > Syrphidae > Platycheirus > Platycheirus albimanus. Next base: position 250,665,590 of record OU696696.1, on the reverse strand, counting down.
AGAATTTTTTTTTCGATCTAAATTCAAGCACATTAAGTTCAAAAACAATAGCACTAATAAATGACCTCAAAGATTAAAATACAAAAAAACCATGTATTCTTGCTTTGCTTGTGAATTAAACTTTTCAAATTTGGATGATTACTATTTTCATTTAAAGTTGAAGCATAAATATGAAAAAGAAATTTATTGCAAACAGGGGAACTGTCCACAAGCATTTTCTGATTTCCTAGTTTTAAAACGACATTTAAAGAAAGTTCACGCTGATGTAAATAGCAATTCCAATATTTCAATCCATAAGTCCACTTCTGCAGTTTTTCATCGCCCAGAAAGTCCAGATGATTTTCACGAAGACTTCAATTCTTCGTGTCGTTCTCAAAACTCAGGAAGTGATTTTTCTTTTTCTAATAATGTTAATAAAAATTCTACTGAGCAATTTGATGAATCTGTTAAAAATAAAGAAGTTGACCTCTCGGAATGTGCCTTAAGATTTGTTTTAAAATTGATGAATCACAATTCTGTTCCAAGAAATTAAGTATTCAATGTTGTTTCAGAAATTCAAAAACTTTTATTTGAGCCTATCAAATGCGTAATTGATTTCAACGATCCAATTACAGCAATTGAAAAAATAACCAAATTTTGTGGTACAGCTTTTTGCCAAATAGACACTGAGCATAAACTTATAAAGCATTTAACTAAGAAAAACTTGATAGAAGTACCAACCAATAATACAGTTTCATCTGAACTTCAAAACACGATTAAAAAGGGTATACCAACTTTAGAATATAAGGAAATAAAAGGAACAATTTTATCAATTCCTTTTATGCTAAAAAAAATTTTTTGAAACGGAAAATTTGCTTGAAAAAACTTTGAAGGAAATGGAAAACCTTATGGCGCATTCCGATGAGATAAAGAATTTTGTGTGTGGCTCCGAAAAAAATTTATTCTAAATTCTCAAATGAAAACAAAACTGTTATTCCATATTTCCTTTATAATGACGATTTTGATCCAGATAATGTGTTGGGCTCACACTCCGGAGTAAATTCAATTTCAGCATTCTATATCAATTTTCCTACATTACCAGAGCATAAGCGTTCTTGTTTGACAAATATATTGCCTGCTATGCTTATTAAAGCTGAATATTTTAAGAAATATGAGCGTAAAGATGTTTTAAATAACCTCTTGGAAATTTTGTTGGATTTAGAACTTAACGGCGTCATGATTAAAACGGGAGGTATTGAAAAAAGGATTTATTTTGCTTTAGGCTTAGTTACTGGCGATAATCTTGGTCTAAATAAAATTCTAGGCTTCAGATCTTCTTTTTCAGCTCTTAATTTTTGTCGAATTTGTAAATCTTCGAAAAAGGAAACACAAAGTCTATGTTATGAGTTGGAAAGTAGCTTAAGAACGGTTTCAAATTATGATTATGATCTTTTACTGAATGACCCAAAACAAACGGGAATCTCAGAAATATGTGCTTTCAATATCCTTCCATCTTTTCATGCCGTTGTTAACGTTTTTGTTGATATAATGCATGATCTTTTCGAGTGGGTTTTGAAAAATGATATGTGTGCTATTATTTTATACTTCATTAAAACAAAAAAATATTTTTCACTCGAAGATCTAAATGATAGAAAACAGCTTTTTGATTACGGAACAATAGATTCGAAAAATTACTCCCTTCCCATAAAACTTGAGGCCTTACAAAACAAAAATTTTAATATGCAAGCGAGCGAAAGCCATTGCTTTGTGCATTTTTTTTCTTTAATGGTTTGGGATTTTGTACCTGAGGATGACAAATGTTGGCTTTTTTTCTTAAATCTTCAAAAACTGGTAGATCTATGCTTATATAGCTCATTTAATGAAAATGATTTAGAAGAATTGGCATCCCGAGTAGCTGATCATAATAAAATTTACAAAGAATTATTTAATGAACCCCTAAAGCCAAAAGCCCATTTTTTAACTCACTATTGTGGTTTGATAAAAAGAGTTGGGCCATTAAAAATGTTTTGGAGTATGCGAAATGAAGGAAAACACAAAGAGTTGAAACAATATGCCCAGAGCATAACATCTAGAAAAAATTTATGCTATTCCGTTGGAATCAAGCTATCTTTGAAATTAGCTAACTTTTTTTTATTTAAATGAAAAAGACGAAAAAATTAAAATTTTGAAAAGTAAAAATGTTTGCATATCTAAAAAGCCATATTTCAAAGATCTTCAAGAATTTGGTCTTGACGGTATTCAGACAATTGCACAAAACATAATTTTTATGGGAACTTCGTACTCTTCTGGATTTTATTTATTTCACAAGAAAAGCAACTTTATTTATAAAATTTCTGAAATAGTGGTCAGCAAAAAATTTATAATAATTGTTTCAACTAAATATTTGTTTCGATACGACTTAAATATAAATTCTTTTGTAACAACGGAAAATACGAATATTTTAAGTTTTAAATTAATAACGGATTTCCAATATTACCCTGCTTTGCCACATAAACTTTCCGATGGTAGAATGGCACTTAGATTTAAAAATATTTAAAAAATACCATTATTTATTTGTTAATTACTTTAATGCAAAAGTAAAATTTAAGGAAATGTTAAAAAGCTATACATATTAATTATTTTAAATTGATAAAGAAATTTAAGACATTATATTGTTAAAATAATATTGATTAAAGAAACATAATATAATTGTATCTATTGTTAAAATAAAATAATAAAATTGAAATAAAAATATTTTTTGAATACATACACATAAATAATTTGACTTATAATTTCAGATAAACTCTAAGGAAGATTTATAGAAGAAATTTTTTAGTTACTTTCATTTCAGAAAAAAATGGTTTCGACATCAACGAAAGGGGATTTACCTGTATTTTCGATATATGTAGGTATATAAATTGAATGTAAGAAAACAGCAGATTTCATTGTTACAAATTTAACATTCCTTTTCATTTCCAGATTGCAGTTTTGGTGGAATACCTCACCGTTTTCGAAAATGTCAGCTGCGTCAAAAATATGCACAGAATGCAACAGAATTTTCTTGAAACGCCAACTGCAAAAGTCAGTTGTTCATAAGCGCAAACATGTTATTGAACTAATGCAGTTTTAATTCATGTTTGCGTTTTGATACAGCTTTCTTTTGCCATTTGTATTTCAAGAAAGTTTTGCATACTGCCTTTTTGATTCAAATTACTTTTTCGAAAACGATCTACTACAACTGTAGTAAATTCCACTTCTGAGTGTAATAAATTTTATTACATTTGTAGTGGATTTTACTACAGCTGCAGTAGATTTCACTATCATCTGCAATAGATTTTACTACATTTGTAGTAAAATGCAGTATATTTCACTACCCTATGTAGTGGATTTTACTACGTTGGTTGTAGATCTTACTACAACTGCAATAAAGTTTACTATTTCATGCAATGAATTTTATTACAGTTGTAGTGGATTTTACTACAACTGTAGTAGATTTCACTATCATCTGCAATAGATTTTACTACATTTGTAGTAAAATGCAGTATATTTTACTACCATATGTAGTGGATTTTACTACGTGGGTTGTAGATCTTACTACAACTGCAATACATTTTACTATTTCATGCAATGAATTTTATTACATCTGTAGTGGATTTTACTACAACTGCAGTAGATTTTACTATCATCTGCAATAGATTTTACTACATTTGTAGTAAAATGCAGTATATTTTACTACCATATGTAGTGGATTTTACTACGTGGGTTGTAGATCTTACTACAACTGCAATACATTTTACTATTTCATGCAATGAATTTTATTACATCTGTAGTGGATTTTACTCCAACTGCAGTAGATTTCACTATCATCTGCAATAGATTTCACTACATTTGTAGTAAAATGCAGTATATTTTACTACCCTATGTAGTGGATTTTACTACGTAGGTTGTTGATCTTACTACAACTGCAATAACTTTTACTATTTCATGCAATGAATTTGATTACATCTGTAGTAGATTTTATTACAACTGGAGTATATTTCATTATCATTCGCAATAGATTTAACTACATCTGTAGTAAAATGTAGTATATTTCACTACCCTATGCAATGGATTTTACTACGTGCGTTGTAGATCTTACTACAACTGCAATAAATTTTACTATTTCATGCAATGAATTTTATTACGTCTGTAGTGGATTTTACTACAACTGCAATAGATTTCAGTATTTTATGTAATAAATTTGACTACGTCTGTAGTTGGTTTTTACTAAAACTAGTTAATTCACTGTACTTGTTTAGTAAGGACTTTTACTATTTTATCGAAGACACATAGCTGGTGGAATTTTTTTTGAAACTTGGTAGTTAATTTAACTACAGAAGTACTACATCAGTAGTAAATATTACTATTATTTTAAATTGTGAAAAGTAATACAAAAATCGTAAATTTCACAACAGGTGTAATGGGTTGAGATTTCACTACATTTACAGTGAATTTTACGACCGTTTTTGGTGAATTTGACTACATTTTTCTCTCTGTGTTGAATATTGAGAACAAAAATTATTATTATTACGTAAAATTTTGAAAAAAATTAGTTTTAAAATTATTTTTTCAAATTTTTTTTCAAAATTTTGAGTTTGAAAATTTATGTTTTTTAAATTATTCGTTAAAACAATTTAATTTAAAATCCAAACGAAAGAAGTTTTTGGCTTTCCAAAAAGGTATAACACGGTGTTTCAAACGAAGCCGTTGATTTTTAATATTTTTTTTTACAAAATAAGTCAATTTTTCAGAAAATTGCCCCTCCCGGCTAAACTGAGGGGAATAGACCCCCTCCCATACGATTTTTTTCTTGTCTCAACTTAACCTACACGCTCTAGCTTTTTGGCACAACGCTCGTGAATCACCATGTATATAGATTGCTGTCTATACCACTCAATCATAATAATTATAATATAGAGTTACAAATAATAAAACAAATAGCCTTTAACATTGGTTATGATCCCATCATAATAGACAATTTAATTAAAAAAGTTCAATATAAAAAAGCCATAAATGAAGTTTTTCCGACAATAAAAGAAACTAAAATGTACCATGTAATAACATATGTTGGCCAACTCTCAAATAAAATTTCAAATCAATTTAAAAAATATAATATTAACATAGCGTTTAAAACAAATAAATCTTTCCAAAATAATCTAAAGAACAATAAAGACAAAACGAATAAAGAAGAACAATCAAGTGTATACGAATTTAGCTGTGGTTCATGTGATAAAAAGTATATAGGTCAAACAGGTCGGGCATTTAAACAACGTTTTAAAGAACATAAACATGCATATACCACAAAACAGATAAGTCAAACTACTCAAATCATTTAATCGAAGAAAACCATACATACAATGACGAATTTAAGATTTTACACACATGAAATAAAAGTAAAAAACTAGACTGATTAGAAGCACTTGAAATTAACAAAAAGAAAAACACAAATACTTTATTAAATGATATGTTAGAGTTAAATAGATCACCTTTGCTGAATTTGAATTTGCCCTAGTCTTACACCACACACTTATGTTACATGTAATTATGTTTGTAAAGTATTTGACTATGTATGTTTGCATACGTACACTTAATTTATAAATGTAATTGTTATTGATGTTTGTTTTAATATTGTTATATGTAATCTATGTTTGTAAGGTAATTGACTATGTATGTTCATGTACGTATACTTAATTTATTTAAATGTATTTGTTTTCGATGTTAGTCTGATACGTTTGAGTAAGCTTTTTTAAGTTTGAATTTGAATACTTTAGTCTGATGAAGGTACTGTGTGGCTGCTGTCACAACAAATAAATATAAAAACAAAGTGGAAGTACCAAAATCAAAAATGATTTGCTCAAATATTAAAGACTTCCACCAAGTAAAAGCCAACAAAATAAAAGCATTATAGATTTGCCAGGCGCCGCGTACAGTGCAGCGACGATCGGCTTTAATTTTGTTTACGGATTTGTACCTTAGAAAAGCGGGGCAAGATGGGTCGTATGATGTGTGATTTTCTTCGTTGCAATTGATGCATAAAATTCGGGTACAGTTTTCCTTGTGTGGTCGAAGACAGCAGTTTCTACAGTTTGGCGCATTTGTGCATCGATTTTTGGTGTGACCAAGTTTTTCAAACAATTACTTGAATACTTTCTACCACCATTTCCCTGCATTACGGAAACAAACAGTTTGCCGCATTATTTGACCAAGTGTTCTAGCTGTACAGTGCAGTAGGCGGTCGGTGCCATTACTGGGTGGCGAACGCGTCTCGAGGTGTCACGCGATTCTGGTTTTGTGTTTTTCCTCGGAATAAAGGGAAGGATGTTAAATTTAATTTAAGTTGGAGAAAAGCTTCTTAATTTTTGTATACGGACTTATTAAGAACTTAAGTACGTCTACATACCATCAGGGAGTTGTGTCTCTGTACCTGCATTACTCGACGGTTTGGCAGAGGTTTTGTCACGTTCCAGAAGCAAATACCTAATATCAGCTGGCGTTCAACGATAGTTTCAAAGAAATTCCAAATGCACCGTTCCGCCATCGAATGTTATAAAAGTGTGCCAATAATTAAACTGCGTAACCTTGTTTGCGTTCCCCTGCATTGCATTGATACTTAAGCCAACCACTCCTTCATTTAGTGCAACGATTGAAATTAGCCGTGTTCAATTGACTTGAAATTAATGTGAATGAATTTATTCATAACGATGGAATTTCCAATCGACTAATAAGTACTTTGAGAGATGGCTCTGAGACAAAAAACTATACTGGAGGCCGTTGGCTTACAAAAAATGTCGATGGGTGTGAGATTGACGAGCGAGATTTAAGCGACGGAAGACGGCGAAGGAAAACACAAAGAGTTGAAACAATATGCCCAGAGCATAACATCTAGAAAAAATTTATGCTATTCCGTTGGAATCAAGCTATCTTTGAAATTAGCTAACTTTTTTTTATTTAAATGAAAAAGACGAAAAAATTAAAATTTTGAAAAGTAAAAATGTTTGCATATCTAAAAAGCCATATTTCAAAGATCTTCAAGAATTTGGTCTTGACGGTATTCAGACAATTGCACAAAACATAATTTTTATGGGAACTTCGTACTCTTCTGGATTTTATTTATTTCACAGGAAAAGCAACTTTATTTATAAAATTTCTGAAATAGTGGTCAGCAAAAAATGTATAATAATTGTTTCAACTAAATATTTGTTTCGATACGACTTAAATATAAATTCTTTTGTAACAACGGAAAATACGAATATTTTAAGTTTTAAATTAATAACGGATTTCCAATATTACCCTGCTTTGCCACATAAACTTTCCGATGGTAGAATGGCACTTAGATTTAAAAATATTTAAAAAATACCATTATTTATTTGTTAATTACTTTAATGCAAAAGTAAAATTTAAGGAAATGTTAAAAAGCTATACATATTAATTATTTTAAATTGATAAAGAAATTTAAGACATTATATTGTTAAAATAATATTGATTAAAGAAACATAATACAATTGTATCTATTGTTAAAATAAAATAATAAAATTGAAATAAAAATATTTTTTGAATACATACACATAAATAATTTGACTTATAATTTCAGATAAAGTCTAAGGAAAATTTATAGAAGAAATGTTTTAGTTACTTTCATTTCAGAAAAAAATGGTTTCGACATCAACGAAAGGGGATTTACCTGTATTTTCGATATATGTAGGTATATAAATTGAATGTAAGAAAACAGCAGATTTCATTGTTACAAATTTAACATTCCTTTTCATTTCCAGATTGCAGTTTTGGTGGAATACCTCACCGTTTTCGAAAATGTCAGCTGCGTCAAAAATATGCGCAGAATGCAACAGAATTTTCTTGAAACGCCAACTGCAAAAGTCAGTTGTTCATAAGCGCAAACATGTTATTGAACTAATGCAGTTTTAATTCATGTTTGCGTTTTGATACAGCTTTCTTTTGCCATTTGTATTTCAAGAAAGTTTTGCATACTGCCTTTTTGATTCAAATTACTTTTTCGAAAACGATCTACTACAACTGTAGTAAATTCCACTTCTGAGTGTAATAAATTTTATTACATTTGTAGTGGATTTTACTACAGCTGCAGTAGATTTCACTATCATCTGCAATAGATTTTACTACATTTGTAGTAAAATGCAGTATATTTCACTACCCTATGTAGTGGATTTTACTACGTTGGTTGTAGATCTTACTACAACTGCAATAAAGTTTACTATTTCATGCAATGAATTTTATTACAGTTGTAGTGGATTTTACTACAACTGTAGTAGATTTCACTATCATCTGCAATAGATTTTACTACATTTGTAGTAAAATGCAGTATATTTTACTACCATATGTAGTGGATTTTACTACGTGGGTTGTAGATCTTACTACAACTGCAATACATTTTACTATTTCATGCAATGAATTTTATTACATCTGTAGTGGATTTTACTACAACTGCAGTAGATTTTACTATCATCTGCAATAGATTTTACTACATTTGTAGTAAAATGCAGTATATTTTACTACCATATGTAGTGGATTTTACTACGTGGGTTGTAGATCTTACTACAACTGCAATACATTTTACTATTTCATGCAATGAATTTTATTACATCTGTAGTGGATTTTACTACAACTGCAGTAGATTTCACTATCATCTGCAATAGATTTCACTACATTTGTAGTAAAATGCAGTATATTTTACTACCCTATGTACTGGATTTTACTACGTAGGTTGTTGATCTTACTACAACTGCAATAACTTTTACTATTTCATGCAATGAATTTGATTACATCTGTAGTAGATTTTATTACAACTGGAGTATATTTCATTATCATTCGCAATAGATTTAACTACATCTGTAGTAAAATGTAGTATATTTCACTACCCTATGCAATGGATTTTACTACGTGCGTTGTAGATCTTACTACAACTGCAATAAATTTTACTATTTCATGCAATGAATTTTATTACGTCTGTAGTGGATTTTACTACAACTGCAATAGATTTCAGTATTTTATGTAATAAATTTGACTACGTCTGTAGTTGGTTTTTACTAAAACTAGTTAATTCACTGTACTTGTTTAGTAAGGACTTTTACTATTTTATCGAAGACACATAGCTGGTGGAATTTTTTTTGAAACTTGGTAGTTAATTTAACAACAGAAGTACTACATCAGTAGTAAATATTACTATTATTTTAAATTGTGAAAAGTAATACAAAAATCGTAAATTTCACAACAGGTGTAATGGGTTGAGATTTCACTACATTTACAGTGAATTTTACGACCGTTTTTGGTGAATTTGACTACATTTTTCTCTCTGTGTTGAATATTGAGAACAAAAATTATTATTATTACGTAAAATTTTGAAAAAAATTAGTTTTAAAATTATTTTTTCAAATTTTTTTTCAAAATTTTGAGTTTGAAAATTTATGTTTTTTAAATTATTCGTTAAAACAATTTAATTTAAAATCCAAACGAAAGAAGTTTTTGGCTTTCCAAAAAGGTATAACACGGTGTTTCAAACGAAGCCGTTGATTTTTAATATTTTTTTTTACAAAATAAGTCAATTTTTCAGAAAATTGCCCCTCCCGGCTAAACTGAGGGGAATAGACCCCCTCCCATACGATTTTTTTCTTGTCTCAACTTAACCTACACGCTCTAGCTTTTTGGCACAACGCTCGTGAATCACCATGTATATAGATTGCTGTCTATACCACTCAATCATTATAATTATAATATAGAGTTACAAATAATAAAACAAATAGCCTTTAACATTGGTTATGATCCCATCATAATAGACAATTTAATTAAAAAAGTTCAATATAAAAAAGCCATAAATGAAGTTTTTCCGACAATAAAAGAAACTAAAATGTACCATGTAATAACATATGTTGGCCAACTCTCAAATAAAATTTCAAATCAATTTAAAAAATATAATATTAACATAGCGTTTAAAACAAATAGATCTTTCCAAAATAATCTAAAGAACAATAAAGACAAAACGAATAAAGAAGAACAATCAAGTGTATACAAATTTAGCTGTGGTTCATGTGCGATAAAAAGTATATAGGTCAAACAGGTCGGGCATTTAAACAACGTTTTAAAGAACATAAACATGCATATATGTACCACAAAACAGATAAGTCAAACTACTCAAATCATTTAATCAAAGAAAACCATACATACAATGACGAATTTAAGATTTTACACACATGAAATAAAAGTAAAAAACTAGACTGATTAGAAGCACTTGAAATTAACAAAAAGAAAAACACAAATACTTTATTAAATGATATGTTAGAGTTAAATAGATCACCTTTGCTGAATTTGAATTTGCCCTAGTCTTACACCACACACTTATGTTACATGTAATTATGTTTGTAAAGTATTTGACTATGTATGTTTGCATACGTACACTTAATTTATAAATGTAATTGTTATTGATGTTTGTTTTAATATTGTTATATGTAATCTATGTTTGTAAGGTAATTGACTATGTATGTTCATGTACGTATACTTAATTTATTTAAATGTATTTGTTTTCGATGTTAGTCTGATACGTTTGAGTAAGCTTTTTTAAGTTTGAATTTGAATACTTTAGTCTGATGAAGGTACTGTGTGGCTGCTGTCACAACAAATAAATATAAAAACAAAGTGGAAGTACCAAAATCAAAAATGATTTGCTCAAATATTAAAGACTTCCACCAAGTAAAAGCCAACAAAATAAAAGCATTATAGATTTGCCAGGCGCCGCGTACAGTGCAGCGACGATCGGCTTTAATTTTGTTTACGGATTTGTACCTTAGAAAAGCGGGGCAAGATGGGTCGTATGATGTGTGATTTTCTTCGTTGCAATTGATGCATAAAATTCGGGTACAGTTTTCCTTGTGTGGTCGAAGACAGCAGTTTCTACAGTTTGGCGCATTTGTACATCGATTTTTGGTGTGACCAAGTTTTTCAAACAATTACTTGAATACTTTCTACCACCATTTCCCTGCATTACGGAAACAAATAGTTTGCCGCATTATTTGACCAAGTGTTCTAGCTGTACAGTGCAGTAGGCGGTCGGTGCCATTACTGGGTGGCGAACGCGTCTCGAGGTGTCACGCGATTCTGGTTTTGTGTTTTTCCTCGGAATAAAGGGAAGGATGTTAAATTTAATTTAAGTTGGAGAAAAGCTTCTTAATTTTTGTATACGGACTTATTAAGAACTTAAGTACGTCTACATACCATCAGGGAGTTGTGTCTCTGTACCTGCATTACTCGACGGTTTGGCAGAGGTTTTGTCACGTTCCAGAAGCAAATACCTAATATCAGCTGGCGTTCAACGATAGTTTCAAAGAAATTCCAAATGCACCGTTCCGCCATCGAATGTTATAAAAGTGTGCCAATAATTAAACTGCGTAACCTTGTTTGCGTTCCCCTGCATTGCATTGATACTTAAGCCAACCACTCCTTCATTTAGTGCAACGATTGAAATTAGCCGTGTTCAATTGACTTGAAATTAATGTGAATGAATTTATTCATAACGATGGAATTTCCAATCGACTAATAAATACTTTGAGAGATGGCTCTGAGACAAAAAACTATACTGGAGGCCGTTGGCTTACAAAAAATGTCGATGGGTGTGAGATTGACGAGCGAGATTTAAGCGACGGAAGACGGCGATCGGAGGGCTCCGGTGGCACAACAGGCTGATCGCTCGTTTTTAGTTGTTGTTAAATTTTGTATATCCTTGTAGAGAGGCTGGTTCAGATTTGTCGCGGCTACAGCCAGCCTACATTTTACATTTTAGAAGTAAGCTTGCTCCCTTCGCTCCTTTGTTTCCGGACGTGTCATTTTTTTCAAAGGACCATGGAAATTGAAATCGAGCGCAAAAATGGTGTTTTTGCTCATTTTATAAAAATTTTTTTAAATTTTCTGAAAGCCAGAAATCCCGCAAGGCCGCAAACGCAAACACAGCGATTTTCTCCCAATGATTCTTATTATTGTATTATTATATTTATTTGTTCTTACATATATAGGTACACACATTACTATGTTTACTATACCTTTTTATTCTCCTTGCCTCAATTATTATAAAAAAACAATCTTTTTTCTGCAGCATGCAACATCCAATAACTTTTAACCAAATGTTAAATGAATAAATGAAAGAACGGACTTCTGGCTTTAAGAAAAGGTATACAACTTTTTATAAAATGAGCCAAAATACCATTTTTGAGCTCGATTTCAATTTAGCTGCCATATAATGAAAGAAAGTACTCTTCATAAGCTTTCATATGGCATAAGTTTCATCACTGTTGGAGCAATGTTGAAAGTTGGGCCCAGACTCCATACAAAATTGCCCATGGTCCTTTGTCTATAAAAATTTAAAACTTGGATAAAACCTTCTTGGGTTAAAATGATTTTAAATTAAAAACAATATAAGTAGCTATTAATTTATTTAAACTTTTTATTATTATTTTTTGCCATCCAGACACAGTCCAATTTCGTAACAAGAGCAAGACCACCTTGTTTGATGAGGCTTAGATGGTGTGCTGTACTATAGACACCTATGCTTGACGTCTTTTTATTAAACTGCAATTATCTAGAATTAAGCTTTTTTGCACTTATTCCACTATTATTCTGAACGCCTCAGTTGTCGAAACGTTATTCAAATGGAACTTTGACCTTGAAATGATTGATGGCCGAAATTCCTTGTGTGTCAATATTATCGAATTTGCGATTTCTTTGATATTATATACATATCTGCATTCAAAACACACATCCAGCAAATACCAATGTTGACATTAATTAATTAATTTTTTAATAAATTAAATAGGTATTTTGATTAATTTTAATTAGATTAAATTAATCATGATTAAAAAAGTAATCTTAATCACGATTACTGGTATTAATCATAAATCACAAATCAGTAATTGATTAAATTTAATTATATCTAGTTCTCATCGCGCCATCTGCTGAGACAGCTAGTTTAAGATCAAAAGTGAAGATACATGTGGATTGATTGAATTGAAAAAAAATTATCAATGTAAATACATTGCCCTTTTCCAACTCATGTTCTTGAAAGGTTCTTCGCTATAGTGAGTTAAGGCAGAGAGGGAAGTCTTTCCTACGTACCTACCTATCACCATTGTATATGAAATCTATAGTAGTCTGGAGAACGAGTAAGAGATAATGGGGTTTGGAGACACATAGATGACGCTGATAATTATCACATATTTTAACCTTTCCACATACATTTTCGCTCTAAAACGAGAAATTTGGAAAAAAAGGTTTGGAGACTCACATTGTCGCCACAGTTGATCCTGCTATCCATATTACTATACTATAGATTTCATATACAATGCTATCACCCTCCAAAACGAGTTTGCTGTTTTTTTTTTTTTTTTTTTTGACATCGTGTCTGTAAATGCAAAACAACAACCAGAATACTTTTAATATCTGAGAGTGTATACGAAGTTTAACGCACACTTTCGCAGCTGAGTCGCGATATCTGTCAAATCATCTTTTGGGCAAAATAAAATTGGATGCATATACATAGATTGAACTCTCCTTCATATACACATTCTCTCTGGTTGAGGCCTAGACCTAGATGAGCAGTAGTCGCAATAACTGGGAAACTTCAGTAGGTTCATTCACAGGAATTTTTAACTCATCCCGAATAAGCTAAAATGAAGCTTTTGATCTTTCCTCCAGCTTTTTGAATAGCAAATTTGTATGGAATGAAATATGAATTCATTTGAGAATAAATGAAGGAAAACATCGACCCGTTTCTTCTTCAAACTTTTATTTCATATTGAGCAAATAATTCTTGAAATTGTAAAATGGAAAGTGGAAGGTCATCTTCGCTATTCCATCTCTCGTCTTATTCTTCCTGATGTTTACCAGCAAAAATTATTTGTATCGTTTTTATGTCGAACAGACAGACTTAAGTTTGCTTTAGGATCATGAATGTGATTCTTCTCCGCCAATTTCACCACCGTAAATGAAAATTGTTCTTTCTCTAAAAAATAGACAATATTCCTTTCCTACTGGTTTCATGGCTAATCCACATTCAAATTTGTCAAATTTGACAGCAAGATAAGAAATTCTTCCATCTATGCGTTAATAAGGTTAATAAGATAACTTTGCCAATGTAATGTACCTAGTAGGTATGTACCCCGTGGCGTAGTGTTTAGTGTGTCGGACAGCCACGCCAAAGGTTCTGGGTTTGATCCCTGACTCCACCTAATATCTTTTCCGGGGTACTGCCTCTTGCGAGGAAGTGAAAAATCCTCCAAGAGTAAATTATGTCATGGAAAGTGCTTCTCTGTCGGTCTTTCGGATTCGGCATTAAATTATAGTTCAATTCCATTCCTGCAGAATATCAACACACACACAGGAATGATTGAGAGTGTAAGTCACAGGCCCCGGCCCCGCTTGTAGCTGTTGTGACTAGTATTTTATATATTTATTTTACTTACTTTTTGTGGTTTCGATTTGTATGGATCGAAGTTTTTCATACTATGTACTTAGATTTCTTAAATATTTCTAGGATCCTAAAACTAAAGCACCAACGTCAGAAACACTTTAAAAGCATCACAAAGCTCTGAAACAAATTAAAATCGTATGCAACTCAGAAGGGAACACTAACTTCCACGTTACAGTAACTCGAGCTACCAAAGTACTCTACGTTTTGAAAATGTTTACATTAAAAATATTCAAAATATATAGAAATAACAGTTTCTCAAAAACACTCATGCTTTTCAAATCAAGAATCAATTTCATGCATCATCACCTGAGTGCTTCAGTGCCCACTTATGTAAGTGCTCGTAATTTCTAATAATCGTTCACCGCTTAAAAGCTTCAAAGCACATAATAACTGCAAATCAAGCATAAGGCTCATGAATCACAATAATTTTATCAATGAACTTATACAACTTGCGTGGAAACTGCGTGATTACTATTTGTATTTTTATATTTTCATTTCCATTCGAAAATTTCCCAAAACAAAAACATGCGCTTTATGAAAATGGAAAATCCCAGTATTTTCTTTATTCTCTGCTCTCACTAAAATTTCCCTCCGCTCCAACAACTTTGGAACTTTGTTTTTGCTAAACACGTTGATGCATGCCGTGTCCCGTCCCGTGTGCCACAGCAACTATTACTCCAGCGTTGAAATTAGAACAATCATAAATTGATTGCAAAAAAGCTTTTCAAAACTGAATACAGGGAAATTCATTGCAGCCAAAGCGGTCCAGTTCCAGTGTGGAAAATCTTCTTTCAAATTCAATTTAGTCTTCGACGAATTTTCTCTCGATTTATACGTGCGGGCGTTTCGTTTGCATTTGGGTTATTTTCCTAAGTGATAAGTGATTTCATTGATTAATTGCTAGGATGTGCATCGCATGAGACGACCCCCTTTGCATAATACGTGAAAATCCTTTTCGTAGTGCGTGCGTTGTCAGCAAATGCAAAAGTGAAAGTAGAATGATATCAAATATGCAAGAATATAGTTAATGAAATTGATGATGAAAAAAAAATCCTTGAGAGCAACAAATATTGTTTTCTGCCGTTTCGTTAGTGGGATTGAAATCTTCATCATATAGGTAGATAGAATTTTCGGGTTTGGTATAAATGTGTACCGAATGTTTCAATTTCTTGTGAGTTTTTGCAACTTTCTGTTTTGTACTCGGTCATGTGTCACAAATTTTGAACAAAGTCAGGTTCTATTGCCACCTCGGTTGTCATCGTCCCATAGAACACTCAACTAAATTGGATAAACCATGCTTCACTAGTTTCTGCATCCAGCACTATCACCAGCACCAGCAGCGAGATCTCCACTAGCAACCGCAGTAGCTGCTGCATCTCTACTTGAAGGATAACACTTTAAATGTAAGATTTTCATGCAACACTTGAAATTTTGTTTCACACTCCGTTGCACTTCGCTCTATTATTTCAAATTATAACGGCTATGGGGCTATGGTCTTGGTAACACCTGGAATTTACATGAGCAGCAGTATTGTTCCAACTCATGGAATCCGTTGCAACGCTGCTCCGGTAAATTCATAATGCAACACAAATTAAAAAAAGAGAAGATAAAAATGAACCTGTAATTAAAAGTATGTTTACCTTCTCATCGCTGTTGACAAAGATATAATCCCCATTAACTTTTTACAAATGAAGTTGTTAAGAAAGCAGTAAAAAAAGAACATGACGTACCTACGTCCAGGGCCTTTCATTTACGCGTAGTGAAATTAATTTGTAATGTTTGTTATTGTGAGGAATAAGGAAATATAAGTACATACTTAATATCCATTTTATTCATGCAAAATCGGATGTTAAATGATTTCGCCAATTTCGAATTTCCGTTAATTCAACGAGTGCACAATTAAGCTACGAGTAGATGGCATTTAAAGTCGCAAACGTTAGTGACTCTGACGTCATTTTTACGTCATCATTGGCGATTATTGACCGCACATTGTCTGAACACCCATTGCGGACAGTGCCGAAACAAATTAGTTTGCGACTTGTTTGCATAGCCAGCGTGTTAACACTCTTTTGAGTACTTAAGATCGCCCCAACCATTTGCGATGTCACGCAAAAATGATTATGTCGGAAAAATATTATTAATGATATCCACCATCACATACCCAATACGTATGTACATCAATTACAATTTCACAAATAATGTGAAAATTTGTATATAAGGTTATGCGGATTTTGTTTCACATCGTGTGAACACCTCACGTATGGACCACATTATTTGCGATCAGATTTGCGAACATGATGTGCGAGCAGTGATTGCAAATGCATTTTTGACTTTTGGCACAGAGTCGTAAACACTTACTAATTTTTAAATGCCGTCTGCTCCTAAAGCTACGAGCTTTAGTTAGCAAAAATAACACAAAAAGTGAGTTTATAGGCCGGTGTTATGGCTAAATGCGATAATAATTATAATTTTAACTATATACCTGTAATTGCAAATTACATGGCATTAGTTAGAAGACATATAGAAAAGCTGCCAGCTGGTGCTCGAACCCATAACTCAGGTCATCAAGCACCACATCCGCAGTACCATCTCCACCCGCAAATCAGTATTATAACTTACGATGAAAATATTGAAATACGCGAAATCAATGTTTGACTTGAGACTGACTGTGAACAAAATGATATGATGGAGCCCGCCTCCTGCTGATAATAAATTTCATAGACGTTTCAAATAGAGTTTTGTGAATAGAAATCTTAAAATAATAATTAATAATACTAGTTCTAAAAATTTGGGGATGGAGAGTTACATATCACCCCTCAAACAAATTAGTTTTGGGCTGGTCTAGTTTGCATCTTCGTTATCCGAGGCCACTTAAACCTGAGATTATTTTACTCAAAAAAGTGTCAGCATATAGATATAACACATTTTAATAAGTACAATTCTGCCATTCATGATGACTTTTATGAATTCAATAGCCCTTTCCATTGGTTTCACTCGGTGAAAAAACTCAATCTGAAAACCGAAGGAATGAGAAAAATTAATTGTGCTAAATTTTGACGCAGTATTGATTCACAAGCATCAGTTTCGCCGGAATAAAACGGCGTTAACACCTTTTTCATAACAATATGGAAGTATTATTTAGTACCGCTCATGCAACTTCATTGCTCGGCTTTGGTGACTATATATAAACAGCTTTTGGATTTCAAAATCTGACACTGATGGCGATATTAGCGAAACTGGTAAGACCTTTTGCGTGGGAACAGACAATTCCCACAAACAATTTTGATGTGACTAAAGTTGGCCCGCCATTTTTTTATTTTTTATATAAAATTTATTGTGCTGCTTTGTGCTACTATGTGCCGTAAATATAAAAGTTGTATCTTTAAAGCTCTAGCTTTTATAGCCAAAAAACGATTTTATGACTAAAGTTAGCCCCGCCATTTTTTATTTTTTTTTTAAGATTTGTTGTGCTGCGTTGTGCTAACCTTGTGCTGCTATGTGCCGTAAATATAAACTTTTTATCTCCAAAACTCCAGCTTTAATAGCCAAAAAACGATTTTTACACTAAAGTTAGCCCCGCCATTTTTTTCTTTTTTTTTAAGATTTCTTGTGCTGTGTTGTGCTCCGTTTGTGCTGCCATGTGCCGTAAAGATTATTTTTTTTTCAAAGCTCTCCGTTTTATAACCAAAAAACTTTTGTATGAAAAATAAGAAAAAAAACCACAGCAATTTTTACTTGCGATTATAGGTACTATAAGGCAAGTTATGGATTCGTGCAGAAAAAAAATTTCGAGATAACAATCACACATGACATTACGATGATGGAGAAGTCGAAAAAAGTGGGTCTGGGAATTCCGTCCGTCTGTCTGTCTGTCTGTCTGTCTGTCTGTCTGTCTGTCTGTCTGTTCGCGCTTCTAGAGCCTGAACGGATGGGCCGATTTGCTTCAAATTTGGTATCTAGGATTTATTTGGCCGTCCCTCGGAACGTTATTTTTTATTTTTGCTCTAGGCCCAAAAATAACGGCACCTGCCATACAATCGTGAAGAAAAAAATTGATTTTCTCAAAAACGGCTCTAACGATTTTGATAAAACTTTCAGGATGCTATTTTTGTAAGACAATCTATCTTTTGGTTAAAAAATATTTTTCAAAATTTTGTCTTATAACGGTACCTCTCATAGAACCAGTATTTTCAAATCAAATTTTCTCGTAAACTATACATTCGATTTCAATAAAATTTTGGCCACAGGAAGTCATTTATAATTTTATTAATATGGCATTTCAAATTTTTCAAAAACTTTTTTTTTTTGATTTTTTATAATTTTTTAAAAAAATTTTTTGGTTTTCGAAATATGTTGGAAACGGGTATATTGATTTTTTTTTAAATTATTTTTTCAAATGTAAACTACAGGTTGCCATATATTTGCATACCCAAATAAATTTCAAAATATTTTTTGGAAAAGTTTTTCAAAAATAACTTTTTAAAAAAAAAACTGGTCGAACGATTTTCAATATTTTTTTTTCTAGATTCACGTATAGCTTTGAAATTATATTGTATACTTTGTTTTTCCGAGAAAACTCTTAAACTAATTTAAAAAATAAAAGAATTTTCGAAATTATTTAAATTTTTTAAATCCATATATGCAGCCACTAAGCAATTGCTTATCATAAGAGCAAGTTCGTGCGACCCAGTCGTGCATTTTATTTTTTTTACTTGTGCTGCGTTGTGCTCCTCTTGTGCTACTATGTGCCCTAAATATAAACTTTGTATATTTAAACCTCTCGTTTATATCAGCAAGAAACGATTTTATAACTCAAGTTAGCCCCACAATTTTTTTTTGTTTTTTTTTTAAGATTTGTTGTTGTGTGTGGGAGGGGTCGAGGAAAAAATTGTCAAAAAGTGGGGGGTTATTTTAAAGTGGGGGCGGGGAGTTGAGGAGTAGTTGGGGGGTGTTTGGATGGTGGTGGGCCTGGTGAGTTATTTTTGCGCAAATAATTTTTTAACTGAACAATTAGCATTCACAACAAATTTATATGATAAGGTTCCAATAAATGCGAAGAGTTGCCGATTAATGCAGAGTGCTATAATTCTCTTTTTCTTTAAGCATGAAGGAGGCGTAAGGTGCTTACATAACAATTTTTTTTATTTTTCCTGCTATGAATTAAAAACACCCTGTATATGTTAACCTTTGGAATTTGAATTATAGTCTCCTGTAATAATTTCCTGATCGCATCATGTTTCTGGGCTTTCAGAAGTATTTTCGACTAATATAACAAAAAGATAAAAAACAAGAACAAAGAAAATATGCAATGTCAATCTTTTTTCTTTGAGTAAGAGCTTAAGACATATATTTGTGATGCACATTAAAAAAAAAAACAAATAACAGCACTATCTTCTCACAAAAAAAAATACTACTTGTTTCATAACTAAACACCTTCCTCTAAAATTATTATACTTAATGTTAATATTATTCCAATACTTACTAGCAGAATATCTTTTATCTTGATTAACACAGATTACACAATTACTCATAACGCACTTTTATTTTCTTATTTCAATTACTATGACCTTTCTCTTCAAAGTTTCGCAGGCGAATGAAGCATGACACAGAAGAATCTTTATATGATCAACAAGATCATGACAAACACGGAAACAACAACAAGGACAACATCTGCATCGTAATAGCAAAAAAATAAAGCGGTATCCGCGAGCGGTGCGGCGCCAGGATATTCGTTATCCCTTCTGTCCCTTTTTGCGGACCAGCCATAATTCCGATGCAAAACCATCATCAGAGCGCAAAAAAATTAACAAGTGCAACAACAAAATAGCGGGTGACCATTAAAAGGATCGATTCTAGGTCACAATCAACGGCATCCGCGAGCGGCGGCATGATATTATTCATCTTTGACCATCATAGCAACCCTTCTTGGTCCGCGACACCAGTTTCTTTGCAAAACACCGCCGTCATAGTAGTGAACGAGAAATAGAGAGCTAATTTTGAACTATTTCCACTCATGACCATTACACATGCAAAACAACAACAGAATTGCACAAATACAGCAAAGGTCAAAGATAGAGCAAATTCCAAAAGAAGGTTATTTTTTATTTTTTGAAAAGATTTTTTTATTTGTGCAGATCATGCAATTTCAACAAGCTTGTAGCTTAGCCTGTGTACCTACCTTAACAGTTTAGCAACAATTATTATTGTTCCATTTGCAAAACAGAAAAATAGAATATAATGCAAAAAAAGATATCCTTCTCTAAATTTTTTGGAATTGACTTTATTTGTTATTCCTAAGATTTAAAAAAAAAAACGAAGTTGGTAGCCACGAAACTACCTACAAGTTAAATGATAATGATAACAAATGATCTGATTGGTTTATTTTTATACAACTTACATAAAGCTGAGTTTTGTTTTATAGTTGTTCACACCAGGGTTGCCATGTTTTGAACTAGTTTCATAGCTCAATTTAAAAATTTTTGTAGACCAAAATCGGAGCCGAAAAAGTAGCCCAAATAGTAGCCCAATACCAATAAAAAACAGAAATCACAATTCATTTTTATTTAAAAAAAAAATTACAAAAAAATATATAATACATTTTTATATAAAAAACAACGAAAAAAGAAACATAAGTCCATTAAAAAAAAAAGAAGAGTTAACATATTATCACATTTAGCATATTAAGGTAACTGCTGCAAATCAATCTAGAAAAGCGATATCCTCATCAGAGTTATCGTCACTGTTATCCTCATGGGCATTTTTATCACACTGGTACATTGATTGATTAAATTTACTAATCATTTCATTCGAGGCTGAAAAGTCTTTACAACAAATTTTTTTAACTGTAGCATCAATAAGTAAGCGCATAATTGCATCGAGCGATGCTGTAGTCAATCGATTTCTTGGTTTTGTTTTTACACAATTCATTAAAGAAAACTGTGGAATACATTAAGGGTATGTTTAGAGGCAGAAAAGTGGTTTATACAGGGTGTCCCAAAAGTCAACGTCAAAACGAAAACGGGTGATAGGGTAGGTGGTGACAGCAAATCTTTGCCATGTATTTTGTGAGTTAGAGGCATTCGAAACAAAATCGAAAAAATGCTCACCCTCTGACGGCCTTTCAAGTGCCGTGATTACAAATCTGAATTTTTCTCAATTTTTTTTTATGTTATGGAACCTCGAATAACCCCGCTAACAATTGCATTACAAAATTTAAACACACTTGCATCAGTTTTGAAGAAAATGTCACTTTTTTGCCCAACTAAATACTCAAAAATTTTACATGACCCTAATTCAATGGGCTGTAGTGTAAAAAAAATGTACTACTAAATTTTGGCAAGTTACCTTAAAAGTTGGCGCGTTCAATTCTCCTTAATGGTATAAGGTTTTTTAGAATATTCCATAAATAACGGAAAAAAATGGTTTTCTCAAATAAACAGGTTTTAAGATAATTCTTTTTCGTTCATTAAAAAATAAAATGCACGACTGGGTCGCACGAACTTGCTCTTATGATAAGCAATTGCGTAGTGGCTGCATATATGGATATTAAAAAAAAATTAAATAATTTCGAAAATTCTTTTATTTTTTAAATTAGTTTAAGAGTTTTCTCGGAAAAACTAAGTATACAATAAAATTTCAAAGCTATACGTCAATCTAGGAAAAAAAAATAAAATGCACGACTGGGTCGCACGAACTTGCTCTAATGAGTGACAGTGGTTTAGGGGCTTGAGATTTTGATAAAAATAAAAATTTCAAAATTCTTAAATAAATACTTAAACTAATTTGAGGTGAAAAAAAAGTACGCCATTTTATTTCTTGGATAAATTTGAATTTGTGAAAATAAATTTATAAAAATCTGTGGAGCGGTTTTTGAGAAAAAAAGTTTTTTTTGAAAAACTTTTTGAAAAAAAAATTTCAAAAAAAATTTAAAAACGCCAGTTCATAGGTATTCAGCAAATACATTTATTTAAAATTTTTAGAAAAAAATTTAATAAGCCGTTTTCAAATTATTAATTTTTTAAATTTTTTTTTAAAAAAATGCTTTTAAAAATACAAAAAAATATTTTTCAAAAATATTGGTATGCAATACCAATTGAGCTACCTACAGCTATTTGTGTGTGAAATTTCGAAAGAATCGGTTGAGTCGTTTTCGAGATAGTCGAAAGCAAAAAAAACGGTCCTATGGAAAGTACCGTTCTTAGCCATTTTTTAAAACTTTTTTTTCAGCCATATGATTGGTCGTACCTAAAAAGCAACACTGATTTTTTTAAATCGAAATCGTTAGAGCCGTTTTTGAGAAAAATAAGCTTTAACGTAACGGTTGTATGGCAGGTACCGTTATTTTTTGAGCTAAAAAAAAAATTTCAATTTCCCCTCTGTACAATACCTAAAAAACTCTATATACCAAGTTTGAAGCAATTAGGCCCACCCGTTTGGGCTGTAGGTCTCTATACATACAGACAGACAGACAGACAGACAGACAGACAGACAGACAGACAGACAGACAGACATACAGACGGACAGAATTTTTAGACCATATTTTTTCGTCTTCTCTATCATCGTAATGTCATGTTTGATTGTTATCTCAAAACTTTTTTTTTCGACGAATGCATAACTTGCCTTATAGTACCTATAATCGCAAGTAAAAATATTGAAAATCGTTGGACCAGTTTTTTTTTTAAAGGTTTTTTTTCGAAAAACTTTTTCAAAAACTATTTTGAAATTTATTTGAGTATGCAAATATATGGCAATCTGTAGTTTACATTTAAAAAATAATTTAAAAGAAATCAATGCACCCGTTTCCAACATATTTCGAAAACCAAAAATTTTTTTGAAAAAATTATAAAAATCAAAAAAAAAGTTTTTGAAAATTTTGAAATGCCATATTAATAAAATTATGAATGACTTCCTGTGGCCAAAATTTTATTGAAATCGAATGTACAGTTAACGAGAAAATTTGATTTGAAAATACTGGTTCTATGAGAGGTACCGTTATTAGACAAATTTTGAAAAAAAATTTCAAACCAAAAGATAGATTTTCTTGCAAAAATAGCAATCTGAAAGTTTTATCAAAATCGTTAGAGCCGTTTTTGAGAAAATCAATTTTCGTCTTCAAGATTGTATGACAGGTGCCGTTATTTTTGGACCTAGAGCAAAAATAAATAAAATGCACGACTGGGTCGTACGAACTTGCTCTAATGTGTGACAGTGGTCTTGGGGCTTGAGATTTTGATAAAAATAAATTTTTCAAAATTCTTAAATAAATACTTAAACTAATTTGAGCTGAAAAAAAGTACGCCATTTTATTTCTTTTATAAATTTGAATTTATGAGAATAAATTTATAAAAATCTGTGGAGCGGTTTTTGAGAAAAAAAGTTTTTTTTGAAAAAAATTTTCAAAAAAAATTCAAAAATGACAGTTCATAGGTATTCAGCAAATAATTTATTTAAAATTTTAAGAAAAGAATTTAAGCAGTTTTCAAAATATTAATTTTTTAAATTTTTTTTTTTAAATGCTTTTAAAAACACAAAATTTTTTTTTTCAAAAATATTGGTATGCAATACAAATTGAGCTACCTACAGCTATATGTGTGTGAAATTTCGAAAGAATTGGTTCAGTCGTTTTCGAGTTAGTCGAAAGCAAAAAAAACGGTCCTATGGGAAGTACCGTTCTTAGCCATTTTTTAAAACTTTTTTTTGAGCCATATGATTGGTCGTACCTAAAAAGCAACACTGATTTTTTACTTGCGATTATAGGTACTATAAGGCAAGTTATGCATTCGTCGAAAAAAAAAGTTTTGAGATAACAATCAAACATGACATTACGATGATAGCGAAGACGAAAAAAGATGGTCTTAAAATTCTGTCCGTCTGTATGTCTGTCTGTCTGTCTGTCTGTATGTATAGACACCTACAGCCCAAACGGGTGACCGAATTGCTTCAAACTTGGTATATAGACTTTTTTTGGTATTGTACAGAGGGGAAATTGAATTTTTTTTTTTTAGCTCAAAAACTAACGGTGCATGCCATACAACCGTTACGTTAAAGCTTATTTTTCTCAAAAACGGCTCTAACGGTTTCGATTTAAAAAAATCAGTGTTGCTTTTTAGGTAAGACCAATCATATGGCTGAAAAAAAAGTTTTAAAAAATGGCTAAGAAAGGTACTTTCCATAGGACGGTTTTTTTGGTTTCGACTATCTCGAAAACGACTCAACCGATTCCTTCGAAATTTCACACACATATAGCTGTAGGTAGCTCAATTTGTATTGCATACCAATATTTTTGAAAAATATTTTTTTGTATTCTTAAAAGCATTTTAAAAAAAAAAATTTTAAATTATTATTTTGAAAACTGCTTATTAAATTTTTTTCTAAAAATTTTAAATAAATGTATTTGCTGAATACCTATGAACTGGCGTTTTTGAATTTTTTTTGAAAATTTTTTTCAAAATGTTTTTCAAAAAAAACTTTTTTTCTCAAAAACCGCTCCACAGATTTTTATAAATTTATTCTCATAAATTCAAATTTATCCAAGAAATAAAATGGCGTACTTTTTTTTCAGCTCAAATTAGTTTAAGTATTTATTTAAGAGTTTTGAAAATTTTATTTTTACCAAAATCTCAAGCCCCTAAGCCACTGTCACTCATTAGAGCAAGTTCGTGCGACCCAGTCGTGCATTTTATTTAAATAAAAATCGTTAGAGCCGTTTTTGAGAAAAATAAGTTTTAAAATAACGGTTGTATGGCAGGTACCGTTATTTTTTGAGCTAAAAAAAAAAATTTCAATTCCCCCTCTGTACAATACCTAAAAAAGTGTATATACCAAGTTTGAAGCAATTCGACCAACCCGTTTGGGCTGTAGTTCTACATACAGACAGACAGACAGACATGCAGACGGACAGAATTTTTAGACCATCTTTTTTCGTCTTCGCTATCATCGTAATGTCATGTTTGATTGTTATCTCAAAACTTTTTTTTTCGACGAATGCATAACTTGCCTTATAGTACCTATAATCGCAAGTAAAAATATGTTCCCAGGGACGGCCAAATATATCCTAAATACCAAATTTGAAGCAAATCGGCCCAACCGTTCAGCCTCCAGAGGCGCGAACAGACATACAGACAGACAGACAGACAGACAGACAGACAGACGGACGGAATTTCCAGACCCACTTTTTTCGACTTCTCCATCATCGTAATGTCATGTGTGATTGTTATCTCAAATGTTTACTTGCGATTATAGGTACTATAAGGCAAGTTATGCATTCGTGGAAAAATAAAGTTTTGAGATAACAATCAAACATGACATTACGATGATAGCGAAGACGAAAAAAGATAGTCTAAAAATTCTGTCCGTCTGTGTGTCTGTCTGTCTGTATGTAGACCTACAGCCCAAACGGGTGGGCCGAATTGCTTCAAACTTGGTATATAGATTTTTTTAGGTATTGTACAGAGGGGAAATTGAAATTTTTTTTTAGCTCAAAAAATAACGGTACCTGCCATACAACCGTTACGTTAAAGCTTATTTTTCTCAAAAACGGCTCTAACGATTTCGATTTAAAAAAATCAGTGTTGCTTTTTAGGTACGGTCAATCATATGGCTGAAAAAAAATTTTAAAAAATGGCTAAGAACGGTACTTTCCATAGGACCGTTTTTTTTGCTTTCGACTATCTCGAAAACGACTCAACCGATTCTTTCGAAATTTCACACACATATAGCTGTAGGTAGCTTAATTTGTATTGCATACCTATATTTTTGAAAAATATTTTTTTGTAATTTTAAAAGCATTTTAAAAAAAAAATTTAAGAAATTAATATTTTGAAAACTGCTTATTAAATTTTTTTCTAAAAATTTTAAATAAATGTATTTGTTGAATACCTTTAAACTGGAGTTTTTGAATTTTTTTTGAAAATTTTTTTCAAAAAGTTTTGCAAAAAAAACTTTTTTTCTCAAAAACCGCTCCACAGATTTTTATAAATTTATTCTCATAAATCAAATTTATCCTAGAAATAAAATGGCATACTTTTTTTCAGCTCAAATTAGTTTAAGTATTTATTTAAGCATTTTGAAAATTTTATTTTTATCAAAATCTCAAGCCCCTAAACCACTGTCACTCATTAGAGCAAGTTCGTGCGACCCAGTCGTGCATTTTATTTTTTCTGCACGAATCCATAACTTGCCTTATAGTACCTATAATCGCAAGTAAAAATCTGAATGTACTCCAGGCTTTCTCATCCAAGTTTAAGTTCGAGGAGAGTGACCGTTATTATTTAGAAGTAACTACTAGCAGGCCCAGACTACCAAGGGCTATCAGATAGTGATTCATTTCTATTTTTGGGTTTAAGTTTGAAATAAAATTCAATTTTTCAACAAAAATTACATTAAAGTTTATTTCGATTAGTTATAACTATAGCAAATGTTCAAATTGTTTGCCTCCAACAGCAATGCAAGATCTACATCTTCTTAAATAAGATCGTTTTATAAGACCAGCGAATATTCTTGATGTCTGCAACAGCCTCCGTGATTTTTTGGCGCAGCTCTGCTAAATTTTGGATTGGTTTTGAGTAGACTTTTTCTTCTTCTTTTTTTAACTTTGAAGCGATACTGCCTTTTGTCTTCCCGTATCAAATGTGGATTTTCTACATGCCGATGCCACTCGTGCAAATTGTGAAGGTTCATGTATCCATCCTTTTTAAATGTTGATTCATCGGACCACAGAATTTTGTCCAAGAATCGCGGATCTTCCCTGTACCGTTGTAGTATCGTTCGACAAAATGCAACTCTTCCAGGGTAATCTCGGGGTAGTATGCTTTGCACTTGTTGATCATGGAGCTCATTTTTCTTCAAAATGCGATATGCTGTACTTTTGGGAACTCCTGTTCTTGTTTGAATTCCACGTACTGAGGTACTTGGGTCTTGATTGACTTCTTGTAGCACTTGGTTGTTGGTTCTCGTAGGGCATGAGGGGCCTGCCTTCACTAGTTCTTTGGTATGGAAATCGACCTTCTGAGAATGACTGGTGCAAATTCACAAAAACCCGATGATCCGGATAACGCTCAGCATTTGATATTTCTCATGGTAGAGTCTAGCTACAGCACCAGCATTGTTTCTGCATTCTCCATAAATAAGGTGCATGTTCGCACATTCCTGCGCAGTGTACAAAGATGGCATCGTGATGTTATTAAGTGAGATTATAACGCACTCAAATCTAAAGGACAACAAAAATATTCCAAGGACCGGATCAGTTTTACTAAACGACAAGAAATGAATCACTATCTGATAGCCCTTGGAAGTCTGGGCCTGCTAGTAGTTACTTCGAAATAATAACGGTCACTCTCCTCGAACTTAAACTTGGACGAGAAAGCCTGGAGTACATTCAGATTTTTTTTTAATGAACGAAAAAGAATTATCTTAAAACCTGTTTATTTGAGAAAATCATTTTGTTCCGTTATTTATGGAATATTCTAAAAAACCTTATACCATTTTGGAAGGAGAATTGAACGCGTCAACTTTTAAGGTAACTTGCCAAAATTTAGTAATATATTTTTTTTACACTACAGCCCATTGAATTAGGGTCATATAAAAATTTTGAGTATTTAGTTGGGCAAAAAAGTGACATTTTCTTCAAACTGATGCAGGTGTGTTTAAATTTTTTAATGCAATAATTGTAAGCGGGGTTATTCGAGGTTCCATAACAGAAAAAAAAAATTGAGAAAAATAAAGATTTGTAATCACGGCACTTGAAAGGCCGTCAGAGGGTGAGCATTTTTTCGATTTTTTTCGAATGCCTCTAACTCACAAAATACATGGCAAAGATTTTTTTTATTATTTTTCTGATAACTGTCAAGACCTACCCTATCACCCGTTTTCGTTTCGACGTTGACTTTTGGGACACCCTGTATAACCATATAATATAAGAAAGATAGGTAGGCACAGCCGGTGGCGGGCCAGCTTTCTTTTCAAAGATCATTTCATGAGTTATAAAAACATAAACTTTGAAGATATGACTTTATCTTAATGGCACATGACAGCACAACGCAGCACAACAAATCTTTAAAAAAAAAATGGCGGGGCTAACTTGAGTCATAAAATCGTTTCTTGCTGATATAAACGAGAGGTTTAAATATACAAAGTTTATATTTACGGCACATAGTAGCACAAGTTTAGCACAACGCAGCACAACAAATTAAAAAAAAAAAAAAAATGGCGGGGCTAACTTTAGCCATAAAAACGGTTTTTGGCTATAAAAACTGGAGCTTTTAAGATAAATTTTCTATTTTACGGCACGTGATAGCACAAGAGGAGCACAACTCAGCACAAGTAAAAAAAAAAAAAAAAATTCCTGTTTTTTTTTTTTCTAATTTTTTATACAAAAGTTTTTTGGTTATAAGACGGAGAGCTTTGAAAATAAAAAAATAATCTTTACGGCACATGGCAGCACAAACAGAGCACAACACAGCACAAGAAATCTTAAAAAAAAAGAAAAAAAAAATGGCGGGGCTAACTTTAGTGTAAAAATCGTTTTTTGGCTATTAAAGCTGGAGCTTTGGAGATAAAAAGTTTATATTTACGGCACATAGCAGCACAAGCTTAGCACAACGCAGCACAACAAATCTTTAAAAAAAAAATAAAAAATGGCGGGGCTAACTTTAGTCATAAAATCGGTTTTTGGCTATAAAAACTAGAGCTTTTAAGATAAATTTTCTATTTTAACGGCACATGATAGCACAAGAGGAGCACAACTCAGCACAAGTAAAAAAAAAATTGCTGTGGTTTTTTTCTTGTTTTTCATACAAAAGTTTTTTGGTTATAAAACGGAGAGCTTTGAAAATAAAAAAATAATCTTTACGACACATGGCAGCACAAACGGAGCACAACACAGAACAAGAAATCTTAAAAAAAGAAAAAAAAAATGGCGGGGCTAACTTTAGTGAAAAAATCGTTTTTTGGCTATTAAAGCTAGAGCTTTGGAGATAAAAAGTTTATATTTACGGCACATAGCAGCACAAGCTTAGCACAACGCAGCACAACAAATCTTAAAAAAAAAAAATAAAAATTGGCGGGGCTAACTTTAGTCATAAAATCGTTTTTTGGCTATAAAAGCTAGAGCTTTAAAGATACAACTTTTATATTTACGGCACATAGTAGCACAAGTCTAGCACAAAGCAGCACAATAAATTTTATATAAAAAATAAAAAATGGCGGGGCCAACTTTAGTCACATACAATTTTGTGGCGGATATTTGATTCTGACTTCAAATCAAGAAGTGAAATTATTTTCTCAGATATGGAACAATTTTTGAAGCCTTCCGAAACTTTCAGGGCGCTTCTTTTGCTTCAATGAAAGGTGCTACCTATATAATACAATATACTCGTAAGTGTCTTGAAATTTAAATTATATGCCGCTTTGCAATTTGCGATCATTTAATTCACAGCTCTTAGCATGTTCAACTTCCACTGCTAACTGCTTCTTATTATTAATTATTGGTGAATTTGAAGGAAAACAGGTGAAATTAACTTTTTGGAAAAGTTATAAAAGTGATGAAAGGTTACACGTTTCCTTAAGCGAAGCCAAGGTCAAAGGTGATTCTGGCAATACAAGACTAATTCTACCACAATATAAGGATAGGGTTTAATTCTTCTTTAAATTTCGTCGACGGACGCTAGTGGCAGACCATTGTAATCTATTTGGTAATAACTAGTGAGTTTTGAGTTATGTTTACAACTGATATTAAAGGTTCCAATATAGAGTCGCTATGCTAAGAACATCTGAACGCATTTGTTTCAGCAGACAAGACACTTAAGTTACAAAACATACGAAACCACAGCCATACAACCCATTTTATTAGTCTAGAATGTCTTTCTCCAACTGAGTCTTCCACTTTAATGGCAATTTCAAAGGTTTTGGCGATTCAAGTGATGTTAAGTGCTGAGGGTTCATAGGAAACTATGCAGGAAGTGATTTGTTCGTACAAAATCACTCCCGGGAAGTTATTTAATGTTTAACAACATGTTTGTAAAACATCTGTCATGTCAGAAATGTGGACAGTCTATGTTAGAGTTAGTATTTTTCCAAACAGTCGTTGAAGTAAGTGTATAAATTGTAAGCAATTAGCTTAAAAAAACCTTATAGTTATAGGTTAACTAAAACTTTAAGTTGACGATTACATGTTCCGGTGAAAGCCTACATTGTTTGTGAAATGAGCTGTAATTAGGCGTATTACCTATGTATATGTCCATCAACGCCTTTTATGCCGTCAAATAAAACAACAACTATCACGTATGAACTGAGCGTCAATGTATTGTACGAGGTAGGTACACTAAAACTAAACTCGCGTCTTATGACATATAACATCACACTCATTTCACATTTTTTGAGGTTACTTTTACTTGCGATTATAGGTACTATACATTTTTACTTGCGATTATAGTTACTATAAGGCAAGTTATGCATTCTTCGAAAAAAAAAGTTTTGAGATAACAATCAAACATGACATTACGATGATAGCGAAGACGAAAAAAGATGGTCTAAAAATTCTGTCCGTCTGTATGTCTGTCTGGCTGTATGTATAGAGACCTACAGCCCAAACGGGTGGGCCGAATTGCTTCAAACTTGGTATATAGAGTTTTTTAGGTATTGTACAGAGGGAAAATTGAAATTTTTTTTTTAGCTCCAAAAATAACGGTACCTGCCATACAACCGTTACGTTTAAGCTTATTTTTCTCAAAAACGGCTCTAACGATTTTTATTTAAAAAAATCAGTGTTGCTTTTTAGGTACGACTAAACATATGGTTAAAAAAAAGGTTTTAAAAAATGGCTAAGAACGGTACTTTCCATAGGACCGTTTTTTTATGCTTTCGACTATCTCGAAAACGACTCAACCGATTCTTTCGAAATTTCACACACATATAGCTGTAGGTAGCTCAATTTGTATTGCATACCAGTATTTTTGAAAAATATGTTTTTGTATTTTTAAAAGCATTTAAAAAAAAATTAAAAAAATTATATTTTGAAAACTGCTTAATAAATTTTTTTCTAAAAATTTTAAATAAATGTATTTGCTGAATACCTATAAATTTGGGTTTTTGAATTTTTTTTTCAAATTTTTTTTCAAAAAAAACTTTTTTTCTCAAAAACCGCTCCACAGATTTTTATAAACTTATTCTCGTAAATTCAAATTTACCCAAGAAATAAAATGGCGTACTTTTTTTTCAGCTCAAATTAGTTGTTTAAGTATTTATTTAAGAATTTTGAAAATTTTATTTTTATCAAAGCTCAAGCCCCTAAACCACTGTCACTCATTAGAGCAAGTTCTTGCGACCCAGTCGTGCATTTTATTTTTTGGACAATAAAACATAACATTACGATGAGAGAAGGCTAAAAAAGTGGGTCCGACAATTCTGTTTGTCTGTCTGTCTGTATAGTTACCTACAGCCTAAACGGCTGAACCGATTTGCTTCAAACTTGGTACATAGTACTATTATGATGACCTACAGAGGGGTTTTTGGAATAAGCATCCTAGCTCCAAAACTAACGGTACCTGCCATACGATTTTTTGTGAAAAATTAAATTTTCTCAAAAACGGCTCCTACGATTTTGATAAAACTTTCTGAATGATGTTTTCTGTGCAAACTTTATGTTTTGGTTGGAATAGATTTTTCAGGAAAAGTCTTATAACGGTACCTCCCATAGGACCGGTTTTTTGAAATCCGATTTTCTCGTAAGCCACTTGACGGATTTCGATGAAATTTTTAATGTAGAAGCCCTTTTATAAACGAAATAATATAAATTCTTAATTTTCCAAAAACGGTTTAATCTATATTTTTTAATTTTATTTTTCTTATAAAAACTACAAAGTGCTAGAAGTTGGCATAGGTACTCAAAAAAAATTTGGAATATATTTTCGAAAAGTTTTCAAAAAAAACTGTTTTTTGAAAAAACTGGTCCAACGATTTTGGAAAAAAATTTCGTCAAAATTCAAAAACGTAAAAGAAATTTGATGGCTTACTTCATTTTCTCCAAAAAACGTTTTAGGTATTGATTTCACAGTGATTTATAAAAATTTCATATGATTTTTTCAACGCTTTTTTCCCAAAATCTCAAGCACCCAAAACCATTTTAACACATTAGAGCAAGTTCGTACGACCCAGTCGTGCACTTTTTTTTTTTTTAAATACAGGTGAAAATGTGTTTTCTGATAAAAACTTTAAACCGCTAGATGTTGACATACTCAAAAAAAATTTGTAATGTGTTTTCGATAAGTTTTTGAAAAAACCTTTTTTTGAAAAAAACTGGTCCAACGATTTTGAAAAAAAAATTCCTTAAAATTAAAAAAGAAAACGAAATCTGATGGTTTACTTAATTTTCTCCAAAAAACGTTTTACCTATAGATTTTGAAATGATTAATAAAATTTTATATGATTTTTTCATTGCCAGCAAGTTCGTAAGACCCAGTCGTGCACTTTATTTATTTCGTAGTGAGCTACCGGTAATAAATTCTTTTAAAATCGTTAACAAAGGGTGTTTTTTCTTAGAGGTATAGAGCTATACAATGAAATAGAACACATATACAAAATTTTTAACCATTTTTATCTAACATAATGAAAAATCTACTACTTATTACTAAATAAAATATGTACATACTAGCCTTTACCCGCGGCTTCTCTCGCGTTTCAGCTGATCAAGAAGTAGACTGTAGCTTGAGGAGTATAGTCTATCGTAATCTAGCTCCTTCTTCTTTTATGGCTTTATAATTTAATACCTACATTTAACCGTGATAAAAAGAAACTTTTGTGCTATACAAGATTATAATCTAGCTTTGTGCCAAATTTCATCCAGATCCGTTCAGCCATTCTGGTGAGATTTCGAAAATTTAAAAAAATCTATCCCACGGGAACCATACATTTTACCGGGATAAAAAGTAGCTAATATGCTATTCTAAACTATAATCTAGCTCTGTGCTAAGTAGGATTTCTTCATTGATATCTTGAAGAGAACTGACATATATTTACATATTATTCATTATTGGTTGTATGTATAATGTACAAGTTTTTTTTTAATTGTATAACATTGAGCTACTTATACGACGACTATATCATTCGCGCTGCAATTAAAATAGATCTTTCCCGGATTTTTAATCACGACACGGCGCGGTCGCGGCGGCAGTTTTAAACTTCCTATATAGCATGGAATTTCATAACAAACAACAAAACGGATTTGGAGTTCCTTACAACTCTTTGTGACACTCTCAGCTCTATATGAGCTTCCAGACCTCTGGTATTCAATATCACCCCAGAAGTAGAATTAGAAATCTTTGAATTCGTAGCTCCTTTGGAACTAAATTTATCATTTTCTATATTTAAAGTAAATTTAAGCTTTGTTCGTTCACCGTGAAAAGCGGTTCAGTTCATTTTCTGGCTAATAGTTACGTTAATTATAATATAGTTGACACAAAGATTTTTAAAAATACGCAATAAACGAATAATGCTAATTTTTCTATAAAAGTTTAAGATTACGAAAAAACATCGGAAAACCAAGAAGTTATTATACACATTTTCAAATGTACCTACTCTGTTTCCATAATCATTTAAAAAACACTACCTTCAAACTAAGAGTATAAGTTATCACGAACACGAGCAATGCTTTAAACGGAAATGCTGACCATGCGTCTGCTGCTCCAATAGAGTCAAAATTCATAAGAAAATTGTAAAAGAAAAATTATTATTATGGGAATGCAAGTAAGCAAAAATATTATTATTTTTTGCTTGTGAATTAATTTCAATTTCAATTGTTTAGTCTTAATCAGATTTCATTATAATAAAGGTCGGAGCTGACTTAGATAAAATACCAGACGTGGTTAAAAGCTTAAAAGAATTTTCTGGGCAAACTCATGAATTCAATTCATGGAAAAAAAGCATTGACAGAACTCTTAAAATTTACGAGCACCTCAAAGGTACTCCAAGATACTATGGTATTTTATCCGTCATACGAAATAAGATAACAGGACACGCCGACGTGGTTTTGGAGTCTTATAATACACCCCTTAATTGGGAAAAAATATCAAAATGCCTTACTCTGCATTATGCTGACAAGAGGGATTTAGGCACCCTCGAATACCAGATGACTACACTGGTTCAAGGTAATAGCACAATTCCTGAATTCTATCAGGTCGTCTATCACCATTTGTTTTTGATCCTCAATAAATTAGGATCAATTGAAACGAGTCAAGATTCCATGAATGATATGACTCAGTGCTACCGTGACAAAGCTTTAGATACCTTTGCCAGGGCTCTTAAAGGAGATCTGCCTAGGTTACTCAGTATGAGAGAACCAGTAGATCTTCCACAAGCTTTACATTTATGCCTTAAACTAAAAAATTTAGACTTTCGAGCACAACAAGCAAATAATTCTAATAGTTCAAGTCGAAAAATATTTCAACAAGCACCTCCGGTTCCTCCTAGAAGAGAAAACTTTGCAAGACCAACACCAATACCGGCTCCCAGACGTGAGTTTTGCCCTCATTTGCTTCATAACCCCCGTGCTCTGCAACCACCACAATTTAATGGGGACACACAATACCAACCCAGATATCAACAGCAACAACAGCAAATAATTCTACCAAATCAACGACCTCTTCCGCCGAAGCCGATGTCCATTGATTACTCTCTAAGAACTCAAAAGGTCAACTACCAAAATAGACCAAGAAATCAACAATTCCTTTAAAAACGTCAAAATTCGCATCAAATGCACCCACCACAGAAGATGCAAAGAATTTATCATACTCAACCAGATGATGACGGAAAAACCTTGGAAGAATATGAAGCAGAAATACTAAACGAAGACCAGAAGTACGACGAATCATTAGAGGAATATGTTGATCAAGATCAAGAAGAGAACAACAATCTAGATCAAGCAGAAGAACTAGATGACATTTATTTTTACTTGCTCAATAGGGAAGTATTGGTTTCGTGCAGAAAAAAAATCGAGGTTTTAATCAAACATGACATTACGATGATAGAGAAGCCCAAAAAAGTGGTTTTCGCCATACCGTCCGTCGGTCTGTCTGTGCGTCTGTGCGGATGTGCGAATGTGCGGATGTGCGCTTTTTCACGTCATGCTACAGCCTAAACGGCTTGACGGATTTTCTTCAAACTTGGTATATAGCAGTTTGAAGAAAAACGGTTGTCGAGGTTTTTTTTGTTTCGTTTTAGCCCGGCTCAAACTGGTACCTTTCATGTAACGGTTTTTTTCATTTTTGATTTGCTCGAAAACGACTCTAACGATTTTGATTAAACTCAGAATTTAACTTACCATAAATTTTTCAGTGAAGCCTTTCTAACTGGAAGCTCCCATACAACGAATCGTTGAGTTTTAGCCAACTTTTGTTGGTTTTTCTAATTTGCTCAAAAATAGCTCTAACGATTTTGATTAAACCTTGTGTGGTATATTCTTTTAGTGTTTTTAAGAGAACTGCGTTTTCAGTTTTTGGCTAAAAATGCAAATAGCGGAGATCTGCTCTTAACGGCTTTTTTCAAATGCCCATAAGTTGTCAACGGTTGCATCGAATTCACACGAACTTTGTTTGGTATAGTTTCTTTCAGCTTCCTATCAGATGGCATTGATTTTTTTTTTCAGTTTCTTTTTTTTAAATGGTTTAAATGGCTCCTATACATGGAGCCATTAGATTTTGACCAATTTTTTTGTTTTTTCTAATTTACTCAAAAAAGACTCCCCCGATTTTTATGAAACTTTGTATGTGACATATATAGAATACTCCAAAGAAAACTGCATTTTTAGTTTTTGGCTACACATGATAATAGCGGAAATTGGTTTTAACAGTATTATTAACTTAGCCATAAGTGGACATTTGTATCATTTATAACACCCAAAAGATGACATTTTAATTTTAAATATTAAAGGTTTCTTAACGTTATCTTCCGTATATCAGTTTTTCCAGTTTTAGTCAACATTATTTAGGTTTGACCAAATTTTTCAAAAATGAGTTGTTCTTATTGATCGAAAAGTTTGTTTTCATCGTACTATTTATTTATTTATTTACATAGCCAGAGACTAGCTTCAGATATAAGTACTTATGTCTATAATAAGAGCACAATTATATAATTGAATACAAATTTGACTGAAACTTAGATGAAAAATTTAACGATTGGTCAAATAAGTTATTACATCTGTTATTGAGAAGATTAAATAATTCAAACATTTTGTTTAAGGGAGAAAATCGTTCATAATTAGTACGACAGTTTGGGACATTTATGCAGCTTGGTAGATTCCGTAAGTTTCTTTGAGGAATATTAAAATTTATTCGAGACAAAAGGTACAAAGAGTCTATGTTACCATTTATTAATTTAACGATAAGAACAAAACTTAAATAAGAAGGCCTATTCACAAGGGATGGCAAATCAATTAGTTTCAGTCGACTGATGTATGCAGGAAGCTCGTAAGGATTTTCCCAACCTAAGCCCCGCAAGGCAAATCGCAGAAATCTTTTTTGAACACCTTAATATATGGCATTCGTAATGGGGTGACCAAACCTGGAAAGCATATTCAAGAATGGGACGAACAAATGTTATAAAAAGCTGTTTTGTAACAAAAGGATCTGAAAATTGCCGTGATTCTCTCTTAATCCAGCCTAGAATTGAATTGGCTTTATTTGATATGGAGTTGATGTGCTGAATAAATTCAAGCTTTCGATCTAATATGACGCCAAGAACATTTACGTTTTCCATACATGATAGGGAAATTCCATTTAACGAATAATTAAATGGAGTTACTAAAAGTTTTCTTGTGAGGCTCATAAAATTACATTTATTTATATTAAGAGACAAGCAGTTACGAACACACCAGTCAAAAAACGAATTAAGGTTGGATTGCAACATTTCACAATCACTAATACTAGAAATAGTTTTAAAAATTGTCACATCATCCGCGTATTGCACCCACAGAGCAAGTACGTGCGACCCAGTCGTGCATTTTATTTAGACTAAGGTCCTCTTCGCTTCCCTTTTTCGAACATCTTTCCAGAAGCGGAGAAATTCTGAAATTCCTTGTCGACACTGGGTCGAATAAAAACTATATTCAGCATCGTCACATAAAAAGTCCTCTTCCTAACGAAAGACATTTTTATGCTAACTCTGTTGGAGGCAGCATCAAAATAACACACCACTCACTTATTCAACTGTTTGGTCCTCAAACCGATAAAATTAAATTTTTTATCCTCCCCAGTCTTGTCTCATTCCATGGAATTTTAGGGCATGACACCCTTAAACATTTGAATGCAATCATCCATACAAAGAAGAATCATGTGTCCATTCACCCTAGTTCCACTCACCCAAGAATTCCAATTCCTCTTAAACAGCATCTGTCACAATTAGTTAACGATATAAATATCAGGACCGATCACATGACTGAAAATCAAAATACCAAACTTATAAATAATATCCATAAATGTCCCAATCTTTTTTTTTTATGAACCAAATGAAAAATTAACATACACGACAACTGTCAAAGGAGAAATGCGAACTACCTACAACTCGAGATCCCGTATATTCAAAATCGTATCCTTACCCAATGGCACTTAAAAATGAAGTAGAAAAAGAGATCAAACAATTATTAGAAGACGGTATTATAATGCCATCAAAATCACCTTATAATTCTCAAGTTTGGGTAGTCCCCAAAAAAATGGACGCTTCGGGAGAAAAGACATTTCGAATGGTAATTGATTACCGTAAGCTTAACGCTTTAACCATAGCCGACAAATACCCGATTCCTGAAATTTATGAAATTCTCGCAAATCTTAATAAAAACCAATGGTTCTCTATAGTCGATTTGAAAAGTGGTTTCCACCAAATCCCACTTAAAGAATCTGACATAGAAAAAACTTCTTTTTCCGTTAACAATGGCAAGTTTGAATTTACATGCCTTCCATTCGGACTCAAAAACGCTCCATCCATCTTTCAGAGAGCTTTGGACGACATCCTAAGATACTCGTACCTAATTGGAAAAAGTTGTTATGTCTATATCGATGACATTGTGATCTTTGGAAAAGACGAGGACGAACACTTTGAAAATCTCCAAAAAGTCTTCAACACATTAGAGAATGCAAACATGAAAATACAACTAGATAAATGCGAATTTTTTCAAAAAGAAATTTAGTTTTTAGGTTTTGTTATCAGCAGGGATGGTATAAGAACTAATCCAAAAAAAAGTTCAAGCTATTGTCGAACGGCCTATTCCCCAAAAACCTAAAAGAGCTTTGATCTTTCTTCGGTATGTCAGGATACTATCGCCGCTTCATTAAAGACAACGCCGAATTGGAAAAGCCCCTGACATCCCTTTTAAGAGGGGAAGACAGACATGTGTCCAAAAATATGTCGAAGAAATAACTCATTGAACTTAATCAAGAAGCCATTGAAGCATTCAATAAATTAAAGAAATCTCTTGTTTCTGCAGAAGTCATTCTTCAATACCCAGACTTTGAAAAAAGTTTTCAGCTAACAACAGACGCTTCCGACTACGCCATCGGTGCAGTCCTCTCCCAGGACGAAAGACCAATAACATTTCTTTCAAGAACGTTGAACAAATCAGAAGAAGTTTATGCCACCAACGAAATAGAAATGCTGGCAATAATTTGGTCACTCAACTCTCTTAGAAATTTCCTTTACGGATCCCGCAAGGTAAACATTTTCACAGACCATCAACCCCTTACGTATGCCCTTAGCAGCAAAAATACGAACTCCAAAATGAAAAGGTGGAAAGCCATTTTGGAAGAGTATAATTACGAGCTAAAATACAAACCAGGGAAAGAAAATGTTGTTGCAGACTAGACCTCCAAATGCAGAAATTAATTCAATGACTCCAACAGATCATAGTGCTGACAGCTCAGCGCACAATCTTATTCCTTCCGTTGAAATCCCTATAAATATTTTCCGAAACCAACTTCTACTAAAAACAGGAAACGAAAACAGTTATCAAATTCAGAACCCCTTCTTACTTACTTCTTACAGACGAAACAACAACGGGACGTGTTCAAGAGATCTATCCTTTGCATTTCAAAGACTATCGCATCCGATTCACACAAAAAATCGTTGAAGACATAGTCAACCAAATCGAACAAGAAGAGAAGATTCTAAAGATACACCAGCGCGCTCATCGCAATGCCGCAGAAAATCGAATTCAACTTTTAGAAAACTTCTATTTTCCTAAAATGGCTTCAAAAATCAAAACCCTAGTCAATCGACTAAAATAAATACGATAGACATCCCAACAAACCCCATCTAAATCTGACACCAATTCCCAACTACCCCGGACACACACTGCATATCGATATTTTTTCTAGATAACCATTGGAAGCAACAACAAATATTAAAGTTAAAAAAATTGTTGTTGTTGCTTCCCATTATAATCTAGACAAAAACCTCTCAAATCAAGAGATGGCGCAACTCAAGTGGTAATACTATAGTTTGTATACATATATAAAGTGTCTGACCGAAGCTTCGGCTTCGGCCACATTCGGCTAAAAAAACTACAATCGGCTAAACCTTCGGCTTCGGCCAAAATAAGCCGAAGTTTTGGCCGAAGCCGAATGTTTAGATTTTGGTTGTCGTGCGTCGTGGTAGGCGCTGAAAAAAAATTCTATTTCGTTGTTCGTAGAACGTAGAACCGTTATGAATGCACAAGAGCCGAGCAGTCACATTATTAGTACACAACAATACCAAAAATAGTTTAATTTTGTTGTTGTCGTGCGTCGTAGTAGGCGTTGAAAAAATTCATTTTCGTTTTTTCGGCAGCTGCCGCCACATCATATCATTAGTAGACAAGAAAATCTCCTAAACATTAGTTTGTGAGCGTATTTGTTCGATCTTTGGTTTTTTTGTTATTTAGGAGTTATTTGTTGTTCTTTTACTCAATTCCAATAAAATATTAATATTGTTATTGCATACATTCCAGAAAAAATTCCAAAAAATCATTATTTTTTCAGTTTTAGTCAATCAATCTTAAACGATAAAGAAAATTCTTCAAGTTCGGCTTCGGCCGAAGGTTGTTGTTAAGCCGAATATTCGGCTTCGGCTAGAAATCGACCTTCGGTCGGACACTACATTATATACAATGGATTGGTGCACCAGAAAATTTTTTAAAATTGAACATTTGTTAATGAAAATCAATAGGCATTCCGTCAAAGATTTTGTGGAAGATGTTGTTGAATATCATTTAAACGAAGAAGTGGTTGATCATTTCGTTTATAATATTACGAACCACACACAATACCAAAAACAAAATCAATCTCTTTTTATTTTCCTTACTTACTTAATTACTTATGATGGCGATACTAGAGCGTGGTGTTCCTGGGCCTTGCTTAGAATGCCCCTCCAGCCGGCTCGATCTCTAGCCTGCTGCCTGCAATTTCGCACTCCAAGTTGACGGAGATCTCCTTCTACCTGGTCGCTCCATCGAAGATGAGGTCTACCTTGGCTTCTGACTACCTCGGGTTTGGCGTTGAAGACTACGAGCTGGAGCGTCGATGTCCATTCGCTCTACATGGCCCAGCCATCTAAGTCGTTGGATTCGAATTTTTCTGGCTAGGCTTATGTCGCTGTACAGTTCGTATAGTTCGTTGTTGTATCTTCTTCTCCAAATGCTGTTTTCGCGATTTACGCAGAGAGGACCATAAATCATACGCAGAACTTTTCTCTCGAAGACTCCAAGTGACTTTTCATCCGATTGGGAGAGGGTCAATGCTTCCGCACCATATAGCAGGACCGGGATGATGAGTGTTCTATACAGTGTCACCTTGGTTTTTCTCGACAGGGCTTTATTCCTCAACTGCTTACTCAGCCCAAAGAAACAGCAATTAGCAAGAGTCAGTCTGCGTTTGATTTCAGCGCTGATGTTTTTGCGTGTGTTTACAGCAGTGCCCAAGTAGACAAATTCACTGACTACCTCGAACTACAAGTTATACCTATCAATGGTTACGTTCTGATCAAGTCGGTGGTGGGATAGGACTTTTGTTGATGAAAGCATATACTTCGTCTTGTCCTCGTTTATTTTCAGCCCCATTCTGCTTGCTGCTGACTCTATAGTAGTGAAAGCACCGCTTACTGCTCGCTTTG
This sequence comes from Platycheirus albimanus, assembly GCA_916050605.2. Taxonomy (NCBI): domain Eukaryota; kingdom Metazoa; phylum Arthropoda; class Insecta; order Diptera; family Syrphidae; genus Platycheirus; species Platycheirus albimanus. Next base: position 250,623,967 of record OU696696.1, on the reverse strand, counting down.
TTCTTCCTATCACGTCAATGTCGTCAGCAAACCCAAGTAGTTGTGTCGATTTATTGAAAATGGTGCCTGATGATGTACTGGCATGGGTGCTCCGTATTACATTTTCAAGCACAATGTTAAAACAGCTGCATGACAGTGCTTCGCCTTGTCTTAGCCCTCTGATGGTTCCGAAGGTTTCAGTAGAGTCGCTGCCAACTTTGACGGAACAGCGAGCATTCTCTAACGTCATCTTTATAAGGCGCATCAGTTTAACAGGGATTCCAAAGTTAGACATAGCACTATACAGCTTAACTCTATTAACACTGTCGTAGGCGGCTTTAAAATCGACGGACAGGTGGTGGGTGTCGATGTTATATTCTTGGGTTTTCTATAGGATCTGGCGTAATATGAATATTTGGTCGGTGCAAGATTTTCCAGCTCTGAAGGCCGCATTGGTAAGGCCCTATCAGATCATCAGCAAACGGTTTGAGACGTTCACATAACATGCTGGACAGGATCTTATATGCGATGTTTAAAAGACTTATGCCTCTATAGTTGGTGCAGAGTAGCCGGTCTCCTTTTTTGTGAATCGGGCAGATTGTACTGAGATTCCACTCATCGGGCATACTTTCCTCCGACCATATTTTGCAGATGACTTGTTGTATGCTCCTGACAAGGTCATCTCCAGCGTGTTTAAAAAGCTCCGCTTGAAGGCCATCACATCCAGCTGCTTTATTTATCTTTAGTCTGGTGATGGCTACTTTGATTTAATTTTGGTCGGATCAAGTTGATCTTGGGTGGAATCTTGGCTGTCATCGCCATTTAGTCTCTCCAGATGGCTAACAACGTATGGGTTTCCACTATGGTGTTTCCATCCTGATCTTTGCAGGGCCCAGGGCGGCTTGTGAAACCAGATGTAGAATGTTTCACCCTTTTGTAGAAGTTTCGTACCTCTTTTCTGAAAAAAAAAAATCTCTGCATCTCCTCGACTTGGCGTTGCTGGTGTTCTTTTTTCTTCCTCCTGAGTATGCTTTTCTCATCTTTCCTTCGCTCAACATAGAGATTTCTGGATGCTCTAGCATCTCTCTGGAGCCACGACTTGTGTACCTCCGTTTTAGCTTTGTTTGCCTGAACACATTCGGAGTACAACCATGGTTTCTGGGGGGAGGATGTGAGAAGCCCAATACCTCTGACGCAGAACTTCTTATGGCTTGCTGACATAGCTGCCATTGGTCTTCCGGGTTCATTTCATCAGTCGAAGGATTTCTCGCAAGCTCAAGGGATATGCGGTCGGCATAGGCAGCCGCGGTCTAAGTCGATGTTTGCTCCTCGGAATGTACGAACATTCATAATTCTGGAGGAGTGTCTTCCATCAATCACAACATGGTCGATTTGGTTGTAGCTTGCAGGTTCGATCATCTGGGGATCGCCATGTGCCCTTGTGGATGTTGGGACGTGGGAATCATGTGCTGCTCAGCACCATGTTTTTTCATTTTGCAAAATCGATGAGCCTGAGTCCTTTGTCGGAGATGGTGTCGTGCAGGCTGTGTTTTCCGATCGTCATACCAAAGATGTCCTCCCTCCCAATTTTGGCATTAAAGTCTCCCAAGAGGATTTTAATGTCATGTTTTGGGCACTGCTCATATGTTTTGGCGAGGAGTTCGTAGAAACATTCTTTGCTAGCGTCGTCTTTCTCTTCTGTAGGGGCATGGGCGCTTATTAGGCTTGTAACGAAGCGTTACACGCTCGTATGATCGATTAATTTAATATTAATATAATACTAATATTTCTATATCCACACCAGCCGACCAGTGTAGCTGCCTAAAAATAAAGATCGACTCATCATTTACCCACCGACCCAGTGCCACCGATTCATTAGCACACCAGATCGCACCCCTGCTACCCGCGAAATTCAATCAAAGCCATCAACCGCCTGACTACCTACAGTGGATATACGACACACAGTATTTGCCTGTTAAGCCACTCAATGCCTACCGCCCCTGCTACCCACCGTTCTATTTTTAACCATCAGCCACTGACCTACCTATAGTTAATATGACGAACCAGTTTGTGTCATCATAAGTATATCAAGCTAAGCAGCACAATGCATACTGCCCCTGCTACCCACCGTTCTATTTTCAACAATCAGCCACCAACCTACCCATAGCTGCTATTAGGCTGAACCAGTTTGAGTCATTATGTGTGTATAATGCAATCAGCATAGTTTACTTGTCAGCCATACGAGACATGTGAGTTTATATTGCATTCTTACAACTCACACTTAGTAGCTGTAGGACAATATGACATAGGGAAGGCAATTTAGTAGCCAAAATTGTCTTCTACCTTCCAGTTGTAATAAAAGTACCAATTCAGAGTACTGAAGGAAGAAAACCAGGAAACTAACAGAGTACCTTTTTTACTTAAGGGGTACATAGTTAGTCATCCAAACTTTTTGGTGTATCACCGTGAAAGGAGCCTCACTCCAACCGATTTTTCCCTTGCTCTACTTTAATAAGTATAGCTTGGGCCGAGAAGCTATCGCCAGCTGATCAACCGATTTTTCCCTGGTTTGCATTGCCAGGGCCGGAGCCTCACTTCAACCGATTTTTCCCTTGCTCTACTTTAATAAGTATAGCTTGGGCCGAGAAGCTGTCACCAGCTGATCAACCGATTTCTCCCTGGTTCGCATCACCAGGGCCGGAGCCTCACTCCAACCGATTTTTCCCTTGATCTACTTTAGTAAGTATAACTTGGGCCGAGAAACTATTGCCAGCCGATCAAAACGATTATTCCTTGGTTTGAATTGCCAGGGCCGGAGCCTCTTTCCAACCGATTCTTCCTTTGCTCTACTTAAGTAAGTATAGCTTGGGCCGAGAAGCTATTGCCAGCCGATCAAAACGATTTTTCCTTGGTTTGAATTGTCAGGGCCGGAGCCTCTCTCCAACCGAATTTTCCCTTGCTCTACTTTAGTAAGTATAGTTTGGGCCGATAAGCTATTGCCAGCCGATCAACCAATTCAGAGTACTGAAGGAAGAAAACCAGGAAACTAACAGAGTACCTTTTTTACTTAAGGGGTACATAGTTAGTCATCCAAACTTTTTGGTGTATCACCGTGAAAGGAGCCTCACTCCAACCGATTTTTCCCTTGCTCTACTTTAATAAGTATAGCTTGGGCCGAGAAGCTATCGCCAGCTGATCAACCGATTTTTCCTTGGTTTGCATTGCCAGGGCCATATATGAAATACCTTGTTATTTTATTATTAGTATATTTTTAAGTCAAGAGTAAAACCAGAGCTGTATATATGAAATACCGTGTTAATTTTTGTTACAAGAACATTTGCTTTACGAAACAAAACCGCATATGAAATACCATGTTATTTTGATTATTTAAGAATAATAATTTAAATTATATAAATTTAAAAGAGATTCCATTTTTTCGAAATAAATGAATGTAAAAATAAAAAGTAAGGAAATTGTTATAAATTGTAAAATAAAAATACCAGCAATACAAATAAAAAGATTTTAAACGGAGTTCTGAACTTCCTACCCAAGTTTTTATTGCTTTTCATCGGGAACACCTTGGACACCGGCGAGCTCACCTCAGCCTTAGTATAAAAAGCATCACAGGCTTATGTGGTGGAATTTGGCCATAATGCGGATCGTTGTCATTCTCTTGCTGACTTCGCCAAAGCTCAAAACCTTTTGCTTAAGTTTTCCTCCGACAGCGAATCCGCACCCTATCAAGCGCGATCTCCCATCAAGGTGGCATTTCCCATAATAAAAATTACAGTTTTCTGTCTTTCTCAGGCCCGCTCCATCCCATTGGTTGGATCTTCAGAGCGTATCTTTTCTCCTGCTCCTAGTTCCTGAGAAGAGAACTCAGGTTTCTGCAAGCTATGGATCCGATGGATCCAACGCTCGTCGTAAGTTCACTTTTCGGCTATCCAGCAGTTACCGCTTAGAGGTGGCGATGCAATTTTGCCTACCTTTTATTTTATTTTATTTTATTTTCCTTGCAACCCGAAAAATCCGGAAATTTATATCAAATAGATTAATTACACGACAGATGGCAAAATGTCTGTCAATGAAAACTGTGCTGCCAATTTAAAGTTCTATACTCCCCCCCCCCCCAAAAAAAAAACTCTTCAGATCAGAACAGACAAAGTTAGTATAAACGAATCTGTTGGAAACAAAGTGCACGACTGCGACGCACGAACTTGCCATTATATGTGTCAGTATTCGTGGGGTCTTACATAAAAAAAATAATAAGAAAAAATCATACGAAATTTTATCAGACGACTAAAAATCACTAGTTGAAACGCTGTTTTGAAAAAAAAGAAGCAAGCCATCTTATTTTTTGTATTGCTTTGAATTTTAAGAAAAATAATTTCAAAATCGTTTTTACCTACTGGTTTTTCAAAAAGCGTTTTTTTTTTCAAAACATATTCCGTTTTTGCGAAAAATGAGTTCTTCATTAACTCTCATAGCAAAATATCAGCTGTTTTTAAAAAATAGATGGGCTTATATTATTTTAACTTCAAATAAAATGCACGAGTGACATTTCAACTGTCAGTGGTAAAAGTGTAATTTAGACTAAGCTCTTATTAAAGTTGAAATTTCTTTTAAAAAAATTAAGGCAACATTCTTAAAAAGTTTTTAAAACAACTATTTTTGCAATATAAATTCGTTTTGTGCTCGAATATCTCACTTTGCTGTCCAAGGTAGGAGGTATTTTTAAGTCTAAAAATTCGAATATCCATCTACGGAATATCCTTATGAACAATAAAAGAGGGATAACGGACACTTCACCAGAATCTAACAATATAACAAAGAAACGCGATTCGAACAAAATGGCTGTTGGAAATATGTCGATCACTCAATTGCAAGACCTTTTAAATAAGACTGTATCTGATCTGGCCACGAAATCTGATGTTGCATTCTTATCTACCGAACTGAATGAATTAAAGTCCACTAATGCACAATTGAACCAAAAAGGCTATGACCGAGCGGTGTGATCTATTGGAGTCTCAATTAGAAATTACCTCGCGAAAATCTACCGAAAACTGTCTGGTGGTACACCTTCCTCTAGACAGAGAAACCAATGCTGTTGATCTAGCAAAACAAACATGCCAGGGGCTTCTCAAGTTAAAAGAAGGTGAAGAAATTCACTTGAAGAAAACTCGGGTACTCCACAACACGCAACTACAAAGAGATACGGTCTTCATGGAACTTCATTCGACAGAAGAGGCAGATAAAATCTTGTACGCCGCGAGCCAACTAAAGGGTAAGGGCATTAGCATCTACCGAGAGCAATCATTAATGTATCGACAAAAGAGACAAACACTTAATGTCTATAAAAACAAACTTTTGGAAATTAAGCCGGATGCAAAAATCAATGTTAAAGGTGATAAATTGCAAATAAACAATTACACATTTGCATTTAAACATTCACGAGGCCTGGTTATAAAAACAGTCGCGGAGTTGACGTTTATCAACAATATGTTTGGTGACAGTTCTCTTGAGTATTTTGACTGCAGCGAGGGAGCGAAGTTAGCCGCAGTTGAAAACCAACAATCACCATTTGGCTCTCAGTCGACGTTACCGCCACCTGGATGTCATTTGACGAAAGGTCTTAGGTCAACTACGCATTAGGACAAAACTGTCGTCTACCCAAAAACTATAAATTTAATAAATTTAACGATTTTAGCTTACAACATAACAGGTATTAAAAGCAAACTCTTGCAACCTGATTTCTTCAAATATATTTTTAATTTTGATATCATTATACTAATAGAAACTTTTTTAGAAACAAAAGATGAAAATGATTATTCTAAATATTTCAAAAATTATAAAATAACTTTTATTTCAGCGATACGAAGTAGTGTACATGGGAGGGCGAGTGGAGGTATACTTTGTGCCATAAAATCTAATATTTCTCACCTTGCTCAATTTAAGACAATTGATAATGTAGTATAAGATTATTATGTAGTATGTAGTATAATAAATAGTGTGTTACTGCCTTAATGCTTCGGTTGCAGGGTATCGCGACTAGGTGTCGCTCACCTAGTGCGCGTGTGGTTGTCACAAGTCTCTTGATCCCACTAATGGCTTGTATCTGTTTAAGTAAATTCGTCAAATAGAACTCTTGGTTGTAACTAAAAAACTGTAGACTTTATTTCAAGGATTCTATTTAGGAACTAAAATATAGCGTCTCTTACAAAGAACATCTGTCGTATCGATAGTAGAAAATTTTAAATTTAATGCGATAGATTCGCCATCTAGTTGTGATAGTTAAAGTCGCCACATGAGCCCCTCAGGAGTGAGACGAGTGTGAAACGAGGTTCACGAAATTAACCCTGTTTCGTTTTTTTTCGGTTTGTGTGAACGATATGAACGGCTGGGCATTATATCTATCCATGTTGTTTGTTGAAGTTAGCGAATAAGCGGTACTCACAGCTGGTGTTCGTGTTGGTGTGATAGTGACAGCAGAATTATTTTCAACGAAGGCTGGTTTCAATCTCTCTGTTGACAAAGTAGTTGGATTTCCATCAATGTTGATTTTAAAAACAAAATCCGATAAGCGATCGATGATTTCGTAGGGGCCACGATATGGTTGTTCCAATGGTTTCTTGACACTATCCACTCGGATGAAAACGTGTGTGCATGTGTTCAGAGTTCCATGGGAAAATGCTCTGGTCTTGTTGTGGTGTGCTGATGGAGCTGATCGAACTTCTCTCATGAAAACACGGAACTGCTCAATGAAATCTTGAGGATCTTGATTTGCTTCCTCGTCTATGAAGTACTCACCGGGTATTCGCAGCGTTGTTCCATATAACATCTCAGCCGCGCTTGCTTTAATGTCTTCTTTTAAGCTGGTTCGTAGTCCGAGAAGTACGACGGGCAGGATTTTTGTCCAGTTGTTTGTGCTGTGGCACATGATAGCGGCTTTCAACGACCGGTGCCATCGTTCAACCATGCCATTAGAGGCAGGGTGATATGTGGTCGTTCTGTTTCGAGTGCATCCGATGAGTTTTGTTAGCGCCTCAAACAAACGTGATTCGAACTGTGAACCTCTATCACTGGTTATTGTTGAAGGTGCACCGAATCGGCTTATCCATCCAGAAAAGAATGCATTGACAACGGTGTCCGCAGTAACATCTTTTATCGGAACTGCTTCTGGCCAACGAGTAAAACGGTCAATGAACGTCAAACAATAGCGATAGCCCTCGGACATTGGCATCATAATGATGTCAATGTGGATGTGTTTGAAACGTTCGCTGGGTATCTCTATATGTTGAGGTATATTTTTAACATGTCGGTGCACTTTACTTAGCTGACACGGTAGACACATTCTTGTCCAGTTGGCGATGTCACGATTCATGGAAGGCCAGACGTAGCGTTTAGCTATGGCTTTCTTTGTTGCACGACTGCTTGGATGTGACGGGTTGTGTATGTTGTCGAATACTTTTCGTCTTAGTGGCAGCGGAATAAATGGGCGGACTGTTTTGTTGACAATGTCACAGTAGATGGGCTTTTCTGCGTCGATTTTAAGCTGGAAAAGTTTGAGTGCAGTGGTTGATTCAGGTCGCAATAGTTGTTGAAGTTCTTCGTCGCGTGTTTGATGATCTGCAATGTCACTGGTTGATATGATTGTTGGCATGTTTAATGTTAGTTGTGAACTCGCTGATGTAATGTAATTGTCGTTGTTGCCTTGGTGAAGCTTTATCCGATCGTTGTGCGAAGGCAAAAGATAAAGGACGGTGGTCAGTTATCACCGCGATGTTTCGTCCTTCAATCATGTGTCTGAAAAACTGTATGCCTTTGTAGATTGCAAGCAACTCTCGGTCGTAGGCACTGTAGCTCGATCCAGCTTTGCTCAGCTTTTTTGTGAAGAATCCCAGAGGTTGAGGAATGCCGTTGACGGTCTGGTCGAGTGCTGCGCCGATTGACTTATCCGATGCATCGCAGCGTAGTGTTAGTGGGGATCCGTTCAAAATCCCGAAAATCAAATTCCCGAAAGTTCAAAATCCTGAAAAATCTAAATCCCGAAAAATCAAAATCCAGAAAAATCAAAATCCCGAAAAATCAAAATCTCGAAAAATCAAAATCCCGAAAAATCAGAATCCCGAATGTTCAAAATCCCGAATGATAAAAAACTAATTAATTACAAATGTTACAGACACAGGCGCCTGCCTGACAAATTTACATACCCTTAGCGGAGCAGCGAAGCTGCGTGAGCGCGGTGTGCCCCCGAAAAAGGAGGAGAAAATCAAAAGATCCCGCGAAGCGGGCCACCCAGGTCAAATTAATTACAAATGTTACAGACACAGGCGCCTGCCTGACAAATTTACATACCCTTAGCGGAGCAGCGAAGCTGCGTGAGCGCGGTGTGCCCCCGAAAAAGGAGGAGAAAATCAAAAGATCCCGCGAAGCGGGCCACCCAGGTCAAATTAATTACAAATGTTACAGACACAGGCGCCTGCCTGACAAATTTACATACCCTTAGCGGAGCAGCGAAGCTGCGTGAGCGGGTGTGTCCCCGAAAAAGGGAGTTAAAATCCGAAGAACCCGCTAGGCGGGCCACCCAAGTACTGCTGATTATGAAAACTGTTGACACAGGCGCCTGCCTGCATCACTAATCCGATTTTTCAGTATTGATTGCTATTCGGGATTTTTTCGGGATTTTTTCGGGATTTTGATTTTACGGGATTTTGATTTTTCGGGATTTTGATTTTTCGGGATTTTGATTTTTCGGGAATTTGATTTTTCGGGATTTTGATTTTTCTGGATTTTGAACTTTCGGGATTTTGGTTTTCGGGATTTTGAACCAGACCCGTGTTAGTGTCTTGTTTGGTATAGGAAATACCAATTGGACGGCATCGACCAACAATTGCTTGCACTTCTCAAAGGCATCTTCTGCCGGAGTGTTCCAAACAATTTCAGTTTTGTCGTTTTTCTTCACCGTTGGTGCCAATTCAATGAGTGGCGCGTGAAGTTCGGCTGCGTTTGGCATGTTTAGTCGGTAAAAGTTCCATGATCCTAAAAACCTGCGCAGCTCAGCAACTGTTTTCGGTTTGGGATAGTTACGGATTGCTTCGACCTTCTCTTCAGGTGGTTTGATTCCCGATTTATTGATTCTGTAGCCAAGATAGTCGACAGTCGGTTGACCAAATACGCACTTGGATACATTAATAGACAAACCGTGTTGATGGAGCTTCTCAAGAACCATTCGTAAATGCTGCTCGTGTTCTTCGGGGTTCTTCGATGCGATCAAGATGTCATCTATGTAGACGTTGCAGAAATCAAAATCTCGCAGAACGGAATCCATCAGTCGCTGGAATGACTGTGCAGCGTTGCATAGGCCAAAAGTCATCACGTTGAACTGAAAAAGTCCGAACGGTGTGATGACGGCTGTTTTTGGTCGGTCTTCTGGAATCACTGGTATCTGGTAGTATGCTCTTGTCAGATCGAGGGTTGAGAAGATTTTGCATCCGTGGAGGTTGAACATGAAGTCACGTACATTTGGAATTGGGTAGCGGTCTGGAATGGTGATTTTATTTAAACGACGATAGTCACCGCAGGCACGCCATTCTCCGTTCTTCTTTTGTACTAGGTGTAGAGGACTTGCCCACTCACTTTTGGACGGCTCACAGATTCCTTGTTGCATCATGTTGTTGAATTCCCTTTTTGCGGCTTGTAATTTCTTACCTGCAAGACGGTGGGCTCTTTCAGCAACCGGTTGACCTCTTGTTGTAATGTAGTGGTGAACATTGTGTGCAGCTGTTTTGCACTCAACAGGTTTGGTCACATTCTCGAATACAAGCTACTCATGTAGTACGGATGGTTGGAATTGACTGTGAGAATGGTTTGCTGTGAAGAATGGCTGAGTTTTGCTGGAGAAAAAAAGGTTCGTCTCTGCGTCAATCAGTCTTCGGCGACGAAGATCAACGAGCAGGCCGTGATGTTTGATGAAATCTGCGCCGAGAATTGGTTGTGTGACTTCAGCTATTGTAAATGTCCAAAAATAAGAACGTCGTAGGCCTAGGTTAAGTGCCATAGTTGTTGTAACGAAAGTGTTGATGGTGGATCCGTTCGCTGCGAAAAGTTTGGAGTTCGATAGGGATTTCTTTATATTATTCTCATCTCTTTTCTGTTGATTAGGAATAACAGAAATGTCCGCTCCGGTGTCCACCAAAAACTTTAAGCCGCTCGTTCGATCTGTTACTTGCAGGCGTGTCGTTAAAACACCTCCATAGGCGCCTGCGTGATTGTCTGAAGGGTTCAGTGGTTTAAAGTTGTTTTGTTTAGATGAAAATCACATGGTTCCCTGCAATTTCGTGCCTTGTCCCCAAATCTTTTGTAAAAATAACAATAAATTTCTTTCGGACTATTTCATGAGCGACTGGAGGATCTACGACGGCTGTTATTTCCCAGTTTCAAACGCAGATCTTTTATCTCCTTTGAAAGCGCGCTGACCTGAGCTTCCAATCCTGACTGCTCTGGCTTTGAAGGAGATGGTTTTGCTGTTTCTACCGCCAAGATTGAGGGACGTGAAAAATCGATAATTTTGTCAGCTTGAGTGGCCAGTTTGGTTTAATCTGTGACCTGGCTTATTGCCAAGATGCCTCTTATTTGTTCGGGAAGTTGTTCGAGAAAAAGAGACCGAAGAACGTTTTCTGGAAAGGAGCTTCCCGCCAAGTTCCTCAAACGTTGCAGGAGATTCGATGGTTTCTCTTCTGAAATCTCAGTGCCACGGAGAAGACGTCGGAGCTTGGATTTGCTGGTTTCGTCAAATGAAGAAATTAAGTGTTCTTTGATAGTGTCGTAGCTATTTATACATGGCGGTGCTGCAAGAATGTCTGAGACAAACGGCAGAGTGGATGAGTCTAAATTCACGAGTACGTAGCGATACTTCGTGGCATCTGAGGTGATACGTGAAATTGCGAATGCGGCTTCCACTTGCATAAACCAGAGTGAAGGGTTTTCTCGCCAAAATGGTGGAATTTTTACCACTCTTACTGCGCTTACTTCTGGGATCTCTTCACCTTGCCCGTTGTTGGCGCATTTTGCGCGTCGTCTGGCATTTTGCAGAATTTTTGAGTAACCGGGAGTTGTGGGAAAAAAATAATATGTAAAATCAAGAAAATTTTTATAATCTCTTGATCACGTCGGGGTCACCAGTTTGTGGTTGTCACAAGTCTTTTGATCCCACTAATGGCTTGTATCTGTTAAAGTAAATTCGTCAAATAAAACTCTTGGTTGTAACTAAAAAACTGTCTAGACTTTATTTCAAGGATTCTATTTAGGAACTAAAATATAGCGTCTCTTACAAAGAACATCTGTCGTATCGAGAACATTCGATAGTAGAAAATTTTAAATTTAATGCGAAAGATTCGCCATCTAGTTGTGATAGTTAAAGTCGCCACACGCGGTACACTGGGACTTAGACATTGAAGCAAGATAGAACATGTTTTACCAGAAAAAGAATAATCTCTCTCTGAAACTTGACAAAGAAACAGCAGCCACATTGTTCTCGGCAAAATAAAATAAAAATTGTTTAAATTGTACAAGCCAACTGGATTTTTAATTAGAGATTATACCACAACGTCAGATGTGGGGTAACACACAAAAAAACATATAATTATTGTGTGGATTACCCAATTTCAACAAGATATTTACGGATTTAAATTTGCCATGAGTAAATTCACGAAGACACAACTCATCGAAGCATTGGGGAGTGCTGGGATAAGTGCCGAACACAGCTTCTCTGGCCCAACTGCGGTCATTGTATGAAAGCACAATGTCCAATGAGAATGCCAGTTCAACATCTCAACAACCTTCTGCTACAATGGATGAGTCAACTCCACCTTCCGGACTTCCTACTGAGGAGAACGCTTCTGCGGTACTGGCCACTTCCGATATTGGGCCTGTTACCATAACTTCTGATGACCTGGACGTGGAAGATGAGAAAGAGCTGGCCAGACTCGAGCGTCGCAAAAGAATCCTTGAACTAAGAAGGGAAGTGGACCAAATGGAGGCATCTATAACACCACCAGTTACACCAGGACGCGCAGTAGACTTCTCTGACATCGAGAACGCTGTTCCTGCCTTCAATGGCAACGACCCCTATAGCGTCACCAAATGGCTGACGGATTACGAAGATGTGACAGACTCTCTCGGATGCGATGACCGGTGCAAGTACCTTTCTGCACGTCGTCTCATGCAAGGAACTGCAAAAATGTTGCTTCGCACAGTTCATGTTGACGACTGGAACTCTTTGAAGCAAACACTCATCAAAGAATTCGACCATAAGATGAGCAGACAACAGGTCTATCGTCAACTGAGTGAAAGGGTGCGTCGTCATAATGAGCCACTTCTCCGATATGTCATCTGCATGCAGGAGCTTGGGTCACATGCTGAAATCGACGAGGCAGAGCTAATCGAGTTCATCATCGATGGATTAAGAGGCTCACCAGCAAATGTCTCTATTCTATTTGCTGCCAAAACGATCATGGAGCTCAAAAATCTCTTGCCGCGTTACGAAAAAAGAAGAATTCCGAGGCCCATAGTTGCTAAAGCAACCACTTCCGGAGGGAACATAGTTTCCTCAACTTCAGCACCAAATGGTGAACAGTCCAAAAGATGTTTTAACTGTTCCAAATTTGGGCACATCGCCGCCAAATGCCCAAAGGAGCAACGACCAGCTGGATCCTGCTTTAGATGTGCTGGTGAGGGGCATAACTACAAGAACTGTCCCAACATCATGAAGACTAAGGTTGCAGTTGTGAACCAGGACACTTCACATGATGACACTGACGGATTGGCCTGGAGTTTGGATGCCGTTCAGATGGTAAGTGTCGCCTTTATGATAAATAAGAATAAGTGCACAAAATTAATCAATTGTTGTTCCCTTTTGGAAACCGGCAGTCCGGTTAATTTCATACAAAAATCCATCCTGCCTGAAGAAGTGTGCATTCAAGAATCGCTAGCCTATTCGAAGTATAAAGGGTTAGGAGACATTAAACTTTTTACCTACGGTACAGTCAATTGTTATATTAAAATAAAAGGTGTTATAAAACCCGTTTCTCTTATGATAATTCCAGACGAAGTAACTCCTATACCCTTGCTTATTGGCCGTGATCTTCTTGAAATTTTTAATACAAAACTCGAAATGAATTCTAATAATAATCCGCCTTCAGAGCAATCATGTAAAGATAATATATGTTTTAATAAAACTCTTTGTTCCAATCATTTGTATATGTGCACTTATTCAAATGAAACAGTCGAACCTTCAGTTAGTGATACGGGTAACAAGAGTAATATCTTTGGTGGAAGCATACCGGCCTCTGAATTTCGGGAAATGCAAAATGGTTCTGGTGATTGCCTTGAGGACAAGTCAGATACAAAAGACAGTGATCGGGCGGGTGATGATTTCCTTGATTGCCATTCCTTCGAGATTGATTATGGTATAGAAAGTCATATAGATGTTAACCCAAATCTTAGTTTAGACATTTTAAGAGATATCAAAAGCATAATATCTCAAAATTACTTGAATTTTGATAAAGCTTTGGTCTCACCTATGGATTTTGAAATGAGTATTAGGCTTACTTCTAACACCCCTGTTTGTTTTGCTCCACGAAGATTATCTGTCTCAGAAAAGGCTACAATAAATGGAATAATAAAAGACCTTTTGGAAAAACAAATTATCCAGCCGATTTATTCTCCATACGCTTCACCGATAGTCTTGGTTAAAAAAAAATCTGGTGAGACTAGAATGTGTGTAGACTACAGGGCACTATATAAACATACGGTTAGGGATCCTCATCCACTACCCTTAATAGAAGATTGCATCGAATATCTGGAGGGGAAGAAGGTCATGACCTTATTGGATTTAAAGAGTGGATTTTATCAAGTCAAAGTAGCAGCAGATTCCACTCAATTTACTTCTTTTGTAACTCCAAATGGCCAATGGGAGTTTCTTAAAATGCCGTTTGGCCTCAAGAACGCGCCTAGTGTTTTTCAAAGATTTATAATTCAAACCTTTCGGGAGTTTATAGATAGAGGGGACATAGTTGTTTATTTGGATGATATATTAATTGCTAGCAAAAATATCACTGAACATCTTGAGATACTTACTAAAATTCTGTATCGAATAGCAAAAAATGGGTTGGAGCTTAATCTTTCGAAATGTCGATTCGCATATTCGACACTTGATTATTTGGGATTTAAAGTAACCGAACATGGCATCCAACCTAATGATTCTTATGTTCGAGGGATCGCTCAATACCCCGTGCCGAAAGATAGCAAAAAACTGCACTCATTTTTTGGGATTGTGTTCATACCTCCGTAGATTTGTTCAATCGTTTTCAAGAACAGCAAGACCATTTTATGATTTATTAAAGGCAGATCTTCCTTTTAGGGTCACCCCGGAATGTGAAGATGCTTTTCGGACTCTTCAAAAATGTTTGACTTCCTCACCTGTGTTAGCAATTTATAGCCCAAGGAAAGAAACAGAACTGCATTGCGATGCAAGTTCATTGGGTTATGGTGCAGTTTTGCTCCAACGACAAGAAGATGAAAAATTGCACCCAGTATCGTTTTTTTCCAAGAGCACTACCGCACAAGAAGCTAAATACCATAGTTTTGAATTGGAAACTTTGGCCATAATCTCGGCTTTACGCCGATTCCGTGTTTATTTACAAGGTATTCCCTTCACTATTGTGACCGATTGTAGTTCCTTGACAATGACACTGAGTAAAAAGAATATTAATCACAGAATTGCACGTTGGGCTCTGGAGTCGGAAGACTATGATTATAAAATTAAACATCGTAGTAGTGCTAATATGAGTCATGTGGATGCATTAAGCAGATGCAACGTTATGTCCGTCATTGATTCTGAAGACATAGATTTCCAACTTAGAGCGGCCCAAAATCGGGATGTAAAGATTTTGGAATTAAAAGATAAATTGTCTTTAAAGGGTAACAATTCATTTGTGGTTCAGGATAGCATTGTTTTTAAAAAAGATAGAAGTGGCAAACTCCGATTTTATGTTCCATCAGAAATGGAAACCAATGTCATAAGAATGATCCATGAGAAGATTGGGCACCTAGGTGTCACAAAGAGTTCTGATCAAATTGGCAGACACTATTGGTTCCCAAATATTCAAGTTAAGGTTGAGAAATATATCAAGAATTGTATCCGTTGTGTTTCGGTGCCAACAGGAATTCAAAAGATACAACTCTTAACAGAAATGGTAAACTACTGGCAGAATTTTTTGAAGATTTTGGATTTTTTGTACTGAATGGAGTGGCGAATGGCGACGTAGATGGTAATTTCACTTTCATTAGCGGTCAAGGACAATCAGTAATTGACTTTTGTGCCATATCTGGAGAGTGGTTCAATGTAGTCGATGATTTTGAAGTGCTTCTGGCTGCTTTTTCTTCTCACTTACCAATTATGATTAAAGTGCATTTTAACGAAGAAATCCAACCGAGGAACTTGGATACTCTACGAAAACTGAAATGGATTCAAAGTACAGCCTCCCGTTACAAAGCAAATCTTGATTACCAATGTAACTTCCTTCCGGTCCAGTCAACAAGCTCGGCAGAGGAAATTGAAGAAAATATTGTGAGAATAATTTATGCCTCGACACCAGATGCTAACAACAATTACATAACGTTCGCACCTAAATGTAAATGGTTTGACAGGGAGTGTGTAAAGCTTCGTAAACTGTCGTTTAAATACTTAAAGCTATTCAGATTGACAAACATAATCTCCTTCAAAAATTTGTATCTTGGTGCCAATAAGAAATTTAAACAATTATGCTGCACCAAGAAAGTAAATTATCTCAAAAATCTGGCCGTACAGGTTCAACATAGCAAAAATTCCAAGGAATTTTGGTCCAGCGTACGTGAACTGAGTGGATTGCACCGATGTATGAAGATTGCTATTGAAGCTCAGACTCTAGCAGCACATTTTAAAACTCTTTCGTCGGCTGACGAGCATCTTCATACCTTCAGCTACGCAATGCAAGACTTGTATGTGTCTGAATTGGACGCCCCGATATCCTTAGGAGAACTAGAGGTAACTCTTTTGGGAATGAAAAACAATAAAGCCGCAGGTATTAATGGTATCCCAGTTGAATTTTTCAAAAATAGCAATAACCAACTCAAAACGTACATCGTAAATTTCTTAAACCTTCTTTATAACAATGCTTATGTGCCTACGACTTTTTCAAAAGCCCTCATATTCTCGATATTTAAAAAAGGTGATGCGATGCAACCCGAAAACTATAGAGGAATCTCAATACTTAATTCTCTGAGAAAGATATTTGCGGGAATTCTTTACGGAAGACTTTCGAACGGATAGAAAGAACCAACAGTTTGAGTATATTTCAAGAGGGTTTTCGTTCTGGATTTTGCACAATGGATCACATTGCTAAGAAGATTACTAAAAAAATAAGAGACTATATGTATGTTTTGTTGATTTTAAAGCCGCTTTTGATACCGTCAACAGACAGGCTCTGATATATAAGCTGGTTAGGCTTGGAATGTCTCCAAAGTTTCTGATGCTTTATAAGAATTTCTTGTCGTCATCTAGTGCAGCAGTTTGGGATGGTTCGAAGTTGTCAGAGTGGTTTGAGACGTCAGCAGGTGTACCTCAGGGATGTATTCTAAGCCCTCTTTTATTCGCGCTATTTATCGATGATATCTCCGAAATGCTTCCTGGAGGTGTAATGTTCGCAGGAACTCTCATCAAAGATCTTCTCTACGCTGATGACTTGGTATTGATAGCTGACAACCCCTTTTCTTTCCAAATTAATCGTCTGGATGATTATTGTAAGACTTGGGATCTCCACATCAATGTCAAAAAAACCAAAATTATGATTTTTGAAAGTCGAAATAGAAGGGTGAGGCTACCTGAAGAATCTTGGCGTCTCAATAACGAAATAATTGACATAGTTCGTGAATTCAAGTACCTTGGAGTTTTGTTAACATCGAACTTGAATTTTGGCAAGCATGCAAAGGATAAAAGCACTGAAGCTAAGCTGGCGCTAAATATAATGTGGAAAAGGTTCTTTGCTAACCAAAACATTGACCATTCGACAAAATATCAAGTGTTTAGGGCGACAGTTAATACTTGCATGTGCTATGGAGTGCAAGCCTTTGGTGTTACACCCTTTGAAGAATGTGAAGCTGTTCAAAGATTTTTCTTCAAACGTTTATTTCGATTGCCGAATTCAGCACCAACCTATGCTATACACGTGGAATCTGGCTTACCACCCATCTACATCAATAATCTAAAAGCTCATGCAGACTATTTAACAAAAGTGATGAGGAGAAGTAATACCAGTCTTCATAAAAAAATTCTGATGAGACAACTGCAATTGAATCAGTATCCTTTTAGAGAGTGGAATCAGTTGGCCTTATCCAATGACCTTTCTCTGTCCTTAACAGAGGCAAACGTTTTCGAATGGCACGATATATTCGCATCAATTATTGCTAAGATAAATGAAAGGATTTTTGACCAGCACCTAACCAGAGCTTCATCGTCGACTTCAAGGTTATTCTACAGGAACCTAAACCACCAAATTCTAACTGAGGATAGATATTTCAACGTTAAGTACTCGTCTGAGGCTATAAGTACTATTTTCAGAGCAAGAGTAGAAATCCTTAATCTGAATTACATCCCACATAGAACTAATCTTCGGCAGAATTGTGACTTGTGTAGCAGAAGAGAAAGTGAAGATGTTGAAATGCACGACGAAAAAATAAATATTTTAACTTCAAATAAAATGCAGGACTGGATCGCACGAACTTGCTCTTATTCTGTTAATTGTTTATTGGCTGCATAATTTATATTAAATAAAATAAAAAATTATTTCGAAAATTCTTTTAATTTTAGACACCACACTTGTGTGCGCACATGTGCACCGACACTGGTGCGTGATTTCGCCATACACTGCACACCAAATCTTTAAACTTAAGTTGTGAAAGAGATTTCAAAGGAAAAAAACGTTTTAAATAAAGCTTCCGTAATCCTTACTCAATCACAATTCCGATGCATCTGAATATAAAAAGTACGCGCGCATCCCCACACACATCACACCGATCGAGACACCGACACCAAAAATCAAAAACTTTTCATTTTTACCCGCGATATGTCTGACACCGAAAATCGGTGTGTGCACCAGCCCACACACAGCACACATATTTCCGTGCACCGACACATGCGCGCGCACAAGTGTGGTGTCTGTGGGCCGCTTAAGCGTTTTCTCAGAAAAACTACTCGTAAGTATGCAATAAAATTTCAAAACTAAATGTCTATCTAGAAAAAAAATATTGAAAATCGTACGAGCAGTCTTTTTAAAAAATGGTTTTTTTGAAAAACTTTTCGAAAAAATATCTGGAAATTATTTTGAAATTCATTTTGACTATGTGATTTTGAGAAAATCTGTAGTTTTTATCTGGGAAAATAATTTAAAAAAAATTCAATTCACCTGGTGTGGAATCGGCTATTGTGATTTGTGATTGTCACATTTCTGACAATCACATGTGATAAAATAATTTTGTTCGTCTGGGTAATTTGATCACCAAAAATTTGTCACACTTTGGCATCACTTACAAAGAAAGACAGTGACGTTTAGTTATTTTCATTATGTCATTTTCCATTATGCATTCGGAGAGCACTCCGAAAACAAACCGTTTCTCTTCGGAGTTGTGTTTTGCGAGTTTTTCCTCTTTTGGTTTTTATTATAGCTGCAGTCTGAAAACGCATACATAAATGTCACGGTTTCTATATATTTTTTAACTCATTTTAAACACTAGATATTATATATTATACATTACAAAAATTTAATGTAAAATTTACTGTTTGTTGACTATAACATTTTCGTTTCTTTTGAAAATTGGCACTATTAAAAGTAAATAGTCTTGAATTTCATATAAAATCATACATATGTACATACATACATACAAAATATTTTATTTTATTTTTCAACTTTTTGACATTTTGGTCATAAGGTATGAAGGAATCCCGCTAATCAATGGCACCCTCATATTTTTAAATCTTCAAATTTCAAAATCCATCTAAATATATACATAAGAATACAAGATTATGTTTCATAATGTTTTTTTTTTCTGTAACTTTGGCCACTCATAGTGATGATGTCATTGTAGAAGAGAAACGATAACTTTTCTTTTTTTGTGTAGCTTTTTGGTTTTATCTACTTTTAAGACGATTACCATAATACGATTTTGATGATTTTTTAATCATTCATGTACGCGTACAGAAAAATATCTCAATAAAAAAATGTTCCTTTCTGTTGTTTTTTTTTTTTTTTTGACGTAAAAGTGATTTTTTTTATATTCCTTTAATCATGAGTAGATGCTAATTTCTTCCAATGGAAAATAACATTAGTGCAGATCTTTGACAGCAAAATCAAATTATTTTGATTATGTTTATGTGTCAGCGTCAGCGTTAGGAGCTAAAAGATTGTTTAATTAATAAATTGCAGAGAAAAAACTTGGACGAAATGTAAGTATGAACGTAATTTATTTTGTAAATTAGCAAAAATAAATGATTATTTGTATCACTAACAGGATTGGAGTAAACAGGACGCAGCTGAATATGATGACCGCTTTTATGGAGCGGAATCCGGATTTGGCCAAATCCTTCTCCGCACAAAGCTCTAATTCTAAGGTGGCCCAGAGAATCATGTGGGAGAAGCTCACTGTTTCTTTAAATGAAAATGGGCCACCATCGAAAACAATTGCAGAGTGGAAAAGGGTGAGAAAACTTACAATATTGAAATTGACTTTTTTCATTTTATTTTTTTTATTTATACCTAGATTTGGGCAGTCCGGAAATATAACGCCAAAAAAAGTTGATTACCAACAAAAAATCAATTAGTCAAACTGGTGGTGGTCCTTTTGTAGGAATGCCCCTTGACAAAAATGAAGAAGCCATTGTCCAAGCATGTGGAATGGTGGCTGCAGTAAGTGGCATCATCGGGGTGTCAAGTTTTGGGTCTGACGAACAAGGTAATTATTTAATTTACAATAAAATTGCTTTTTGATAGTTTTTTTTTTCAATATTTTTATATTTTTAGAACTTGGAAATGAAACCAAAGACTCAGTTTCAGAACCCAGTTGCACGACAGAAGCACCCGAGGTAACTCGAAAAAAGGAGAAACAACGCAAGAAGGATGATACTTCACTTGCAAGCCAACAGATAAAATTGCAAGAACAATTTTTAAAAATTCAAGGGGAGATAAATATCTCCCTTGTAAATATTAATGCTTCAGTTATTGAGCTAAAGGATTCGGTGAAACTGCTATGCAGTGAAAAAGAAAAAGAGAGACGAAGCAATAACGCAATAAAGCAGGACGAAATGAATTTAAAGAGAATGGAGCTGTAGCTGGCTCGGGAACTAAAAAGTGATATATAAGTGATTACGTATAATGTGAACTTGAACATACTTACCTATATAAAAAATACCGACTGCCTTGAAACTTATTGTCGTGTGATATTTAAATGAAGTTATTTTTTTTTGGTTTTTTAATTTCTTTTATTTATTTGTGTTTGATTAGATAATTAAGTTTTCTTTCTGTATTAATTTAAATAAAATTGAGTTATTTTTAAACATGTGTTTTTACTTAAGATTATAGGTACTATAAGGCAAGTTATGCATTCGTCGAAAAAAAAAGTTTTGAGATAACAATCAAACATGACATTACGATGATAGCGAAGACGAAAACAGATGGTCTAAAAATTCTGTCCGTCTGTATGTCTGTCTGTCTGTCTGTCTGTATGTATAGAGACCTACAGCCCAAACGGGTGGGCCGAATTGCTTCAAACTTGGTATATAGAGTTTCTTAGGTATTGTACAGAGGGGAAATTGAAGTTTTTTTTTTAGCTCAAAAAATAACGGTACCTGCCATATAACCGTTACGGTAAAGCTTAACCGCTCCACAGATTTTTATAAATTTATTCTCATAAATTTAAATTTATCCAAGAAATAAAATGGCGTACTTTTTTTTCAGCTCAAATAAGTTTAAGTATTTATTTAAGAATTTTAAAAAATGTATTCTTATCAAAATTTCAAGCTCCTACACCACTGTCACACATTAGAGCAAGTTCGTGCGACTCAGTCGTGCATTTTATTTTGTATTGGAATGATGTTTTCGCTTTTGTGTAGGTACATATATGTCTACCGTCTTGGACGGCTAGCCCATAGAGCATCTCTTATAGCATTGCGGATTCTTATACCTTCATTACTTGTATTTGGCGGTTGGTGGTTGGGATTTTCAGATGGTGAAACTATCATTTCTTCCGGAAGTGGATCACGGTGCTCACAGCATATGTTGTGAAGAGCAGCACAAACATTCACTATTTGTGCAGACCTTTTTGGGGAGTACCTCAACTTCCTTTCCTCCAACACACTTCTCCATCGAGCTGTAAATAGGAACAATTAATTAATTCTCTTCATTTATGATTTCCTTCAAATACAAACTTTACTTTTCATGCATCCAATGCATCGTTCCACAATGCTCCTAGCTTTGGAATGTATGAAATTAAACCGAGCTTCTGGGGAATTTTCAGCTGCGTTTCTGTACGGTGTTAGTAAAAAAGGTTCCAAAGGATAGCCACTATCACCTTGTAAATAAGGTAAAAGGGTAAGTATGTATATATGTATGCATAACTATATTGTTTTTGTTTTAAGTACCGAGAAGTCTTGAAGATGTTGCTCTTGCACAGTAGTCGGCATTTAATTGTTCTCTTTGTGCGCTTTGTCCCCAAACGAAGCTGTCGTGCGCACTGCCCCCATATTTTGCGTTAATCGAAAGAATTTTTTGTTTCTCGTCACAGATCTAGAATGAAAATAAAAATTGAATATTCATGTATAGGTAAACTAATCAAAAGACGATTTGGCTTACAATCATAGCGTTTATGCTATGTCTTCCCTTTCTGTTGTAGAACATATGTTCGTTTTCATTTGGGCGTAGTATCATGATGTGAGTTCCATCTACGCTGCCAATAACTAAAATTGGGAGGATGAGTGAAATAAGCAAAATGTATTATGCTTTGTGCTAGAAACAAAACCTACCTCCTGGTATTTGATACTTTTCAAAAAAAAAACTTTTCGTCGCTTCCGATGCGAGGAATTTAATTTTTAAAGGACATAATTTTCTCTCCATGTGCTTTAAGGTTGAAGCAATCACCTCACACACCGTGCTTTGACCCATCGGAGCTGACCAGTCATTACCAACTTGCCTTTGGTAGCCACCACCGCCAAGAAAATTAAGCGTTACGGCTAACTGCAGTACAGGAGAAATGCGGGTTGACCGGGACCCAGCAGGCAAATTTAGGAGCTGAAGAATATATGAAAAGGTCTCCTTTGAAACTCGGAAGTTTTTAAGGAATCTATATTAATTAGAAATACATAGTAGGTACCAATTATTATAAAGAGAACTCGAAGAATTAAAATATGTACTTACTTTGGATTTGGAAGGTCCAATATATTAAACTTTGTTCTGAGGTTTATCCTTATAAGCCGAACATTCGTATTAAAAAAATAATTTTCATTGTTAAAATCGTTTGAAAATAATTGCAAAGGCACAAACACGTTCATCTTGATTCTGAAATTTCAAAAGGAAATTTCATTTTTGTATGCAAGTGACAGCTAAATAGCTGTCACAAGAAAAAGTCACAAAAATGTGATTGTCACATGTGACAATCACCTTAGCCAGACGAAATTTGTTGATTGTGACTATCACTTATCACAAATCACATTAGCCGATTCCACCCCTGCTTTCAAAATATTTCGAAAACCAATTTTTTTTTTAAATTATTAAAAATCAAAAAAAAAAGTTTTTAAGAATTTTGAAATTGCGTGTCAATAAAGCCAAAAACGACTACCTGAATCCAAAATTTTATTGAAATCGGATGTATAGTTTAGTTGAAAAATTGAATTGAAAATTCCGGTTCTATCAGAGGTATACCGTTATAAGACAAATTCAGAAAAAAATTTCCAACCAAAAGATAAATGGTCTTAAACAAATAGCATTCTGAAAGTTTTATCAAAATCGTTAGAGCCGTTTTCGAAGAAATGAAACTTTTTGTTTATAAATTGTATGGAAGATATTTTTCAGCTTAGAGCAAAAATGCAAAAAAATACCCCCCTAGTGAATTCAAAGTATTTACGAAATACCAAATTTGAAGCAAATGGGCCCATCTGTTCAGGCTCTAGAACAGGCAGGCATACAGACGGACGAATTTTGCAGACCCACTTTTTTCGACTTCTCTATCGTAATGTCATGTTTGATTATTAGATTTTGTTTTTGCACGAATCCATAACTTGTTTTATACTGTAATATTATAAGATTTTCGGAAGCTTACCGCGTAATTATTAAAAATATTTATTTATTTCTTCTTCCCGACGTTTCGAAGAAATTTCATTCTTCGTGGTCACGGGAATGTCTTTTATGTCTAAAACGCTCCAAAGATTTTAATAAATTTACCCTCATAAATTAAAATTTATCCAAGAAATAAGATGGCGTATTTTTTGTTCAGCTCAAATTAGTTTAAGTATTTATTTAAGAATTTTCAAAAATCCTAATCCCGTGACCACGAAGAATGAAATTTCTTCGAAACGTCGGGAAGAAGAAATCAATAAATATTTCTAATAATTACGCGGTAAGCTTCCGAAAATCTTATAATATTACAATGATTAATGTCCGCGAGAAGAAAAGTTTAAAATTTCATATTGCTTTATACTACCTATAATCGCAAGTATCGTATCATCGTATGTTTGGGACATAAAATGGTAAGTGCTTGTGAAAAAAACTATTTTTTTAAGACACAAAAATAAAAAAAACTTGGTTATTTGAATTTTTCACATAAATTGTACGTACAAAAGTTGTAGATCTTTTTATTACGTACAACTTAAATTTTAACTTTTTTTCATAAAACTTGTAGTTTTTACGGAAATCGAGATAAACCGTTTTTTCCCTAAAACCCTCACAAAACACCCCCTTTCAAAGGAAACAAATTCGAGCGCATTTTCACTTTTTTTGTTATTCTCTCGGAAATTCAATTCGAAAAAAATGTTCTTTCCTTTATTTATAGGTGGACTTATGTCCCACATTCCAAGAGAAAATTATGGACATTTTCGGAGGGGACATAAGTCTATAATTCGATTATGGAACTATGTATCACCCGAATGGGACAAAAGTCCATAATTTTCCCTTGGGAAGTGGGACACAAGTCCATAAATTTTTTTCCCGATCAAAACTAAAATTTGATTAAAAAAGAGAAAAAAAGATAAAATTGTTAAGTGAATTCCTTGAATTTTATTGTAAAGAAAATACTTTATTCATAGGAACAGCGCCTGATTAACCCTTAGGCTAACTAGGCTGCAGCCTAGGACACGAGGCGCTAAACTCGTGTCTTCGCATGCACTAATCTAGCATCATTGCATCTACCCTACATATTTCAACTAGACCGAGACAAAACACTAAAACTAAATGCGCTTGAGTTTCCCTGATTTCTTATTATGTGTTATAATAAGAAGAACCTGACGCATCACCACCGAAATCATAAAACTACACAACCAAATAAAATTAACCCACAAAATTCCTAAAACCAGTAGGCGAAACAAATAATTACAAAATTTCGAATGTGCATAATATAAAGAATTTTTTTTGAAAATTACTGTTACCAACTGCAGCGGCGAAAGGTCTTTCTCGGCACTTAAAAGAGTAAAAGATTACTTGTCCACAGTCCACACTCCGCCAGCCTGAGGGGAAATTTAAATTTTTTAGCTCAAAAAATAACGGTACCTGCCATACAACCTTTACGTTAAAGATTATTTTTCTCAAAAACCGCTCTAGCGATTTTGATTTAAAAAAATCAGTATTGCTTTATAGACAAGACCAAATATGACTGAAGAAAAAAAATTTTAAATGTCTAAGAACGGTACTTTCCATATAACCTTGTTTTTGCTTTCGACTATCTCGAAAACAGCTAAATCGATACTTTCAAAATTTCACACATATAAAGGTGTAGGTAGTTCAATTTAAACTGCATACCAATATTAAAATTTTTTTTTTGTACTTTTAAAAGCATTTAAAAAAAAATTTAAATTAATGTTTCGAAAACTCTTTACTAAATTTTTTTTCAAAAATTATAAATAAATGTATTTGCTGAATACGAATACCTATGAACTGGCGTTTTTGAATTATTTTTTTAAAATATTTTCAAAAAAATTTTCAAAAAAAAACTTTTTATGTCTAAAACGCTCCACAGATTTTAATAAATTTACTCTCATAAATTAAAATTTATCCAAGAAATAAGATGGCGTATTTTTTGTTCAGCTCAAATTAGTTTAAGTATTTATTTAAGAATTTTAAAAAATTTATTTTTTATACAAATCTCAAGCCCCTAGACCACAGCCACATAGACTAGATGACCACGCTCATGGTCTATAGTCTATTGTCTATAGAAACTAAGCCAATACAAGTCATACGGCCAAACACGACATGGATAAATATCAAACTATTCATAGTACAACCATAGGCTAATATTGAAAGAAAGAATGGGATTCTGGCTTCTAAATGAATCAAGTCCAGGTGGTCCAACTTGCCCCTATAGCGGGGCAAGTTGGACCGGCATATGGGGCTAGTTGGACCTAGCCCTGAAAAGTGGAAAACAAGTTCTATGAAGGACACCAAATCCAAAAAAAAAACAAATCCAAATAAAGAATTTTATTTAAAAGAGTCAAAAAAAAACTTAAGAAAAATATACTTCATTTTAAATAAAGGTTTAAAAAAAATAAAGAATCATAATCGCTATTGCAATTAACACAAACAAAGAAGGGCCCACCTCCCACCTCCAGCTACTGAACATTTTGTATGAGCCCACTTTCGGCAAGTGTCACACTGAATCCACTCCTAACCCGGCAAACATACCTTCTCAATGTTGTTTTTGGTATTTCGTATTCAGATGCGGCTTCCCTTATTGGTTTATTCCTTGGAAATAACAGTTGCATCCATCCGCGTTCTACCAGCTGCCGCTCTCCCCGTTACAAGTTTGTACGTGCGCATTCTACGAGTTGCTAATAAAAACATGCATACATATGAAACAAATATATTTAAATCAGCGGGGCTAGTTGGACCACCCCGTCCAACTAGCCCCGCTCCTAGTTTGATGAACATATTTCATCATACATACAAAAGCACTGAAAACTATTCAATTGAACACACAAAATATAAAAATACAATACAAATGTATTCACTGAGAAAAAAACTTTACCTCAATAGAAAATTCAGGTTTTTCACAATAAAAAATAAAATGCACGACTGGGTCGCACGAACTTGCTCTAATGAGTGACAGTGGTTTAGGGGCTTGAGATTTTGATAAAAATAAAAATTTCAAAATTCTTAAATAAATACTTAAACTAATTTGAGCTGAAAAAAAAGTACGCCATTTTATTTCTTGGAAAACTATGAATTTATGAGAAAAAATTTATAAAAATCTGTGGAGCGGTTTTTGAGAAAAAAAGTTTTTTTTGAAAAACTTTTTGAAAAAAAATTTCAAAAAAAATTTAAAAACGCCAGTTCATAGGTATTCAGCAAATACATTTATTTAAAATTTTTAGAAAAAAATTTAATGAGCCGTTTTCAAAATATTAATTTTTTAATTTTTTTTTTAAAAATGCTTTTAAAAATACAAAAAAATATTTTTCAAAAATATTGATATGTAATACAAATTGCGCCACCTACAGCTATATGTGTGTAAAATTTCGAAAGAATCGGTTGAGTCGTTTTCGAGATAGTCGAAAGCAAAAAAAACGGTCCTATGGAAAGTACAGTTCTTAGCCATTTTTTAAAACTTTTTTTTCAGTCATATTATTGGTCGTACCTAAAAAGCAACACTGATTTTTTTAAATTGAAATCGTTAGAGCCGTTTTTGAGAAAAATAAGCTTTAACGTAACGGTTGTATGGTAGGTACCGTTATTTTTTGAGCTAAAAAAAAAATTTCAATTTCCCCTCTGTACAATACCTAAAAAAGTCTATATACCAAGTTTGAAGCAATTCGGCCCACCCGTTTGGGCTGTAGGTGTCTATACATACAGACAGACAGACAGACAGACAGACAGACAGACAGACATACAGACGGACAGAATTTTTAGACCATCTTTTTTCGTCTTCGCTATCATCGTAATGTCATGTTTGATTGTTATCTCAAAACTTTTTTTTTCGACGAATGCATAACTTGCCTTATAGTACCTATAATCGCAAATAAAAATATGTTCCGAGGGACGGCCAAATAAATCCTAGATACCAAATTTGAAGCAAATCGGCCCATCCGTTCAGGCTCTAGAAGCGCGAACAGACAGACAGACAGACAGACAGACAGACAGACGGACGGAATACCCAGACCCACTTTTTTCGACTTCTCTATCATCGTAATGTCATGTGTGATTGTTTTCTCGAAATTTTTTTTCTGCACGAATCCATAACTTGCCTTATAGTAACTATAATCGCAAGTAAAAATTTATAAAAATCTGTGGAGCGGTTTTTGAGGAAAAAAGTTTTTTTTGAAAAACTTTTTGAAAAAAAATTTCAAAAAAAATTTAAAAACGCCAGTTCATAGGTATTCAGCAAATACATTTATTTAAAATTTTTAGAAAAAAATTTAATGAGCCGTTTTCAAAATATTAATTTTTTAAATTTTTTTTAAAAAAATGCTTTTAAAAATACAAAAAAATATTTTTCAAAAATATTGGTATGCAATACAAATTGCGCTACCTACAGCTATATGTGTGTGAAATTTCGAAAGAATCGGTTGAGTCGTTTTCGAGATAGTCGAAAGCAAAAAAAACGGTCCTATGGAAAGTACCGTTCTTAGCCATTTTTTAAAACTTTTTTTTCAGTCATATTAGTGGTCGTACCTAAAAAGCAACACTGATTTTCTTAAATTGAAATCGTTAGAGCCGTTTTTGAGAAAAATAAGCTTTAACGTAACGGTTGTATGGCAGGTACCGTTATTTTTTGAGCTAAAAAAAAAATTTCAATTTCCCCTCTGTACAATACCTAAAAAAGTCTATATACCAAGTTTGAAGCAATTCGGCCCACCCGTTTGGGCTGTAGGTGTCTATACATACAGACAGACAGACAGACAGACAGACAGACATACAGACGGACAGAATTTTTAGACCATCTTTTTTCGTCTTTGCTATCATCGTAATGTCATGTTTGATTGTTATCTCAAAACTTTTTTTTTCGACGAATGCATAACTTGCCTTATAGAACCTATAATCGCAAGTAAAAACTGTATAGAGCGTATTTTTACTTCCTCTATAGGGCAAGTATTGGTTTCGTTCAGAAAAAAAATCGGTTTTAATCAAACATGACATTACGATGATATAGAAGCCCAAAAAAGTGCTTTTCGCCATACCGTCCGTCGGTCTGTCTGTGCGTCTGTGCGGATGTGCGGATGTACGCTTTTTCACGTCATGCTACAGCCTAAACGGCTTGACGGATTTTCTTCAAACTTGGTATGTAGCAGTTTGAAAAAAAAATATTGTCGATTTTTTTTTTATTTTGTTTTAGCCCGGCTCAAACTGGTACCTTTCAAGATACAGTTTTTTTCATTTTGGATTTGCTCGAAAACGGCTCTAACGATTTTGATTAAACTCAGAATTTAACTTACCTGAAATATTTCTAACAAAATTGCGTTTTTTGTTTTTAGCTAATGTGGTCGTAATGAAAATAAGGTTTAAAGGGCTTTTTTCAAATGGCCATAAGTTCGCAACGGCTCGATTGAATTGACTCAAACTTCGTTTGGTATAGTTCTTTATAGTGTTCTATGGGATGGTTTTATACATTTTTCAGTGAAGCATTTCCAAACGGTGGCTCCCATACAACGAGCCGTTAAGTTTTAGCCAACTTTTTTTTTTGTTTTTTCTAATTTGCTCAAAAAAGGCTCTAACGATTTTGATTAAACTTTGTGCGTTATATTATTTTAGTGTTCTTAAGAGAACTGCGTTTTTAGTTTCTGGCAAAAAATGCTAATAAAGGAGATCTGGTGTTAACGTCTTTTTTTCAAGTGGCCATAAGTTGTCAACTGTTGTACCAAATTCGATCAAACTTTGTTTGGTATAGTTCCTTAAAACTTTCTATCAGATGGCATTGCATTTTTTTTCAGTTACTCTTTTTTAAATGGTGGCTCCCATACTAAAAGCCACTAGGTTTTGGCCAAATTATGTAGTTTTTTTTCTAATTTACTCAAAAAAGATTCTATCGATTTTTATTAAGCTTTGTATGTTATAGAACGTTTTGAAGAAAACTGCATTTAAGTTTTTGGCTACAAATGATAATAACAGAAATTTGTTTTTACAATTTAATTAACCAGAAAATGACATCTCAAATTTAAATATTCAAAGGTTTCTTAAAGTAAGTCTCGTATATAGGGTTTTCAAGTTTTAACCAAAATTTTGTAGTTTTTCCCAAATGTTTCAACATGCCTTTTTCATATTGCTCGAAGACTTTGTTTTCATCGTACTATTGCACCAACAAAGCTGGTACGTGCGACCCAGTCGTGCATTTTATTTACTTTTGCCCTTGAAAAGCACAAACTGTGCGTGGTTTCGCTTCTGAAGACACAATGCAACTTAAAGCGGTATGGCACATGCTGCGATGCTGCGATGCTGCTATGAGAGCATACTGTGTTTGTGTATAATCATGTTTTTGTGGTGCTTTCGGTTTCTGAGAAACTCGTGTGGTCCAACTTGCCCCGCTGTCCAACTAGCCCCGCCCTACCCTAATGAAATATTTGTATGAAATAATTTGAGACGGAATATCGAAGTTTCCAACGAATTAGCTAGTTTCTTCTATGAAAACTTAATAAAATGTAGATAAAGTTGCACGTTTTTGTTGTCACTTAAACTTTTTAGTTTGGAAGAATCAATGACTAAAAGCAGAAACATCTCCTTAATTTAGTAAACAGGTCGTCGAGTAGAAAGTAACTTCTATCCGAATCCATAACATTATTCTTAAATATTGGAAAGTATTTATTTCAAAACGAAATAAAATGACAATACTATACTGCGTAGGGTTAAAACTATAGCAAGGGAATCTATGGGATCGTAGAGGCACTTACTAACTAGAGTTGAGACTTCGGATTAGGTTTTTAAATTTCGTTTAAATTACCTAGCTTACTTAGTTTTACTTTTGATGGCACACCTAGAGTGTTGTGCTCCTAGGCTTTATTTAATTACCTATAGCTTATGAAAATGCTTTGTTTTAATTATTGTAAAAAATATTTCTTTTTATTCAAATATTTTTTACTTGCGATTATAGGTACTATAAGGCAAGTTATGCATTCGTAAAAAAAAAAAAAATTCTAACAATCAAACATGACATTACGATGATAGAGAAGTCGAAAAAAGTGGGTCCGACAATTCTGTCTGTCTGTCTGTCTGTCCGTGTGTCTGTCTGTCTGTATAGTTACCTACAGCCTAAACGGCTGGACCGATTTGCTTCAAACTTGGTACATAGTATTATTATGACGTCCTACAGAGGCGTTTTTGGAATTAGCATTCTAGCTCCAAAACTAACGGTACCTGCCATACGATTTTTTGTGAAAAATTAATTTTTCTCAAAAACGGCTCCTACGATTTTGATAAAACTTTCTGAATTGTGTTTTCTGTTCAAATTTTATGTTTTGGTTGGAATAGATTTTTCGGGAAAAGTCTTATAACGGTACCTCCCATAGGACCGGTTTTTTGAAATTCGATTTTCTCTTAAGCCACTTGACGGATTTCGATGAAACTTTTAATGTAGAAGCCCTATTATAAAAGAAATAATATAATTTCGAAAAATTTTCAAAAAAAGTTTTTTTTTGAGTTTTTTAAAAAAGTTTCAAAATTTTTTTTTAATTTTAGTTTTTTCCAAAAACGGTTTAATCTATAATTTTTTAATTTTATTTTTCTGATAAAAACTACAAAGTGCTAGAAGTTGGCATACTCAAAAAAAATTTGGAATATATTTTCGAAAAGTTTTTCAAAAAAAAACTGTTTTTTGAAAAAACTGGTCCAACGATTTTGAAAAATTTTTTCGTTAAATCTCAAGCAAAATCTCAAGCACCCAAGACCATTTTTACACATTAGAGCAAGTTCGTACGACCCAGTCGTGCACTTTATTTAAGTAAGATTCTAACAGTAGCAATAAATATACAAATAAATGAATAGAAATATCCCATAGCAATTCTACTTGTATTGAAACGGTTTGGAAGTAAAATAAGTCAATAATTTAATTAATAACAAATTTGCAATGCACTTCAGTTGTCTGGTGAAATCTTATTTGTTTAGGTTGGTGAGTAGTTTTTATTTGTAAATATCAAAAACATCTTCAAGGTGAAGTGCGTTTATGTTTAAGAAAAAATTAGATACGACGTGACAGTAAAAATAAACTTATTTGACGTGTAAATGGAAAATGGTTCACTTTTCGTGTTAAAATTGGAGATATGTACATAAATAATTGCAAGCAGATATATTTCTTCTCCGAACATGCAAGAAACAAAACAAATTTCCTAAATTTATCAAACTATGAGTTCCAACAAATTCAGAAAATAATAAGATCGTAGAAAAAGCCATACATGCAGGACAAAAGATGTGGATTAATCTAGAAATCAAATCAAAGTATTCGAAGTTATCCGTGATAGAACGTGAAGCATATTCCTTATACCTTTATCTGAGCAACAATAATTGGAATCATGAGAGAGAAAATCAAAGACAAATTATAGAGCAATCAAGCGAATGAAATATTTTTATTAAATATGTTCAAGATACAATTGTCTATAAATTTAGTTAGAAAAAACAAAGTTTAATTAACAAATTTAATCTTTTAACAGGAAGAATAGACAACAGAGAAAAGAAAAAGATTTTTAAAGAAGTAGAACCAGTGCAGAATTTTGTGAAGATATTCTCAAGTGTACAATTTTCAGCAGATGAACTAAACTTACTCAGCAGAGGTTTAGATTTTGCATTACAACCTCCAAAAGAACAAGCCATCATAAGTGTTTTGACCAATAACATCAACAATTGGATCAATTCTTACGAAACTTGAATATTGGTTGTTAGAAACATTTAATAATTTTCCAACCAAATTTGAAACAGCATCTATAAAAAATGGAATTGAATTCGCAGAAAAAGTTAAAGAACTTAAAATAGCAAGCAATGAAATTCAGGTTTCATTTGATGTTATTTCGTTATATCCAAGTGTTCCAATTGACGTAACTTTAATTTTTCTAAGAAAATGGTTAGAAAGAAATCATCTTAAGCCAGAAGAAATTAATGAATTAGTATCTTTTACAAAACTATGCATGGATGAAAATTGGTTTCAGTTTAATGAAAAATGTTATCGACAAAAATTTGGTTGCGGTATGGGATCACATATGAGTCCTTTTTTAGCAAACTTATTTATGTCACATTTAGAAACTGGAATGAAAAACCAAGCAAACTTTCTAAGAATTTGATTCAGATATGAAGATGATATTTGTGCAATTGTCAAAAAACATGAACTCCGTAACTTACTAAACAAATTAAATAAATCTAATTACCCTTTTATTAAATATACATATGAAGAGGAAATCGAAGGAAAATTGAATTTTTTGATTTAACTGTTATCAGAAATGGAGAACATTTTTAATTTGATATTTACTGAAAACCAACAAATACTTTCAGTTTTCAGATATATTACATCAGATTCGTTCCATTCTTTTGAACATAAGATATCAGCTTTTCACTCGATGATTTTTAGAGCTCTTAATATTCCGATGACAAAAGAGGAAGAATATGGAGAAATACAAAAAATTAAAGATAAAGCCAAAATCAACGGATACACTGAAGAGCTAATAGATGACCTAAGACTCGCACATAGAAGAAAACAGAACTTAAGAAACTATACTACTTTAAAATTAATTAGGAATAGACGAGATGATGAAAAGAAATATTCAAAATTTTATTTTTATCAGAAATAACATCAAAACTTAAACCAATTTTTAGTAAGCCCAATATCCCAGTAAGTGAATGTAGTGAGATAAAAATTAAAAATGTTATTAGTGGCTCGAAAGACAAAATTGAGTACCTTCAAAAATCAGGAGTCTACTCCATTGGGTGTAATGATTGCAGAAAAGAATATTTTGGACAAACAAGAAGACCCATTCTAAAAAGATTTAAAGAACATTTTGCTCATGTTAAATATAACAAACCAGAGAAGTCGAGTGTTGCACAACACATGCTAGAAAATAATCATAGTTTTAGCTTGCAAAATCTAAAACTAATACGTAATGTAAATAATGGTTATGAGGTTAGATGCATTGGAATCATTTTACATATTTAAAAACAAAAACAATTTAAGGAATAGTGACGATGGACCAATTAAAGATTCAATTTTCAAAAAGTTCTTTAGTAGCTCAGCAAACATTTATCTGAAGGTTCAGATTCTATTCACCAAAAGTGAAGAATAATATTCCTGAAACCTTCAGTATTTTGAATGAATTTTGAATGTATATAAAGATCCTACAAATTTAAAAATATTTTGAAAAGACTTAATGTATGTTAATTGCTGTGAATATTTATAAAAACACTTGTTTCCATTAATACCTTGTAGCTATAAAATTGATCTACTCTGTTTTGATATTTTATTCTATTAATTAATTAATTTTCAATATGTCAAATCAATAATAAAATATTCACTTTAGTTCTGAAACTCGAAGTGAAACCAAGTCTTTTTTTTAAATTGAAACCAAAGTTTGGTAATAAAAAAAAAACAATATACAGTACAGTAAAAATATATAGAGTGTTAATATAAATACAAAAATATAAAAATTAAAAACAATAAGAACCTAATAAAGATAAATTAAAAAATATAAAATAAGCAGCAAAAAACATTTAAAAAAATTTATAATTTTAATGAAATAGTAAGTAGACCAAGATAATAAGAACAAAACAAACAGTAAGTACAACAGTAATATTAAAAAAAAGAATTTGGTTAACAAAATTAATAAAAAGAGTTTTTAAATTATTTAAAATAAAAGGATTAAGATCGTACAACTCAGAGTCTAGGGCAGTAGTAAGTCACTTCATGACAATAGATGAAAGTGCCCCTGATAGCAAAATTGACCCCAAAAAATTTATAAAAACGAACTTGAGAAACATTTTTGATGATATGGTGGCAAAAGAGTTCTCATGGCGAAGCACACAAGCAAAAAGGTGTGCAAAGGCATTATCAACACTGTCTGCCCTGCGAAGTAAAAACTAAGAAAATACAAACCAAAATTTAAACTGAATCTTTTTTATAGATGCTTTCCACGTCAGCCATAGTCAACCCGAAGAGTATTTTGACCAAGTGGCAATGCGACACTTTAAGTATGCTAAGGAAAGGATAAAATCGAAAACAGTGGAACAAAACCATATTATTACATAAAATGAATTTTTCTTTATAAGTTTTTATAATAATAACAATAAAACAAATCAGATCAATCAGATCAAATCTTCTTACTTTAATTCGAATGAGTTTTTTCTTTGTTTCTAATACCGTGCATTGAATCATACAGCAATATTCTACTTTTGAACAAAGGGACTGCTTAAATTAAAGTCGGTTTTATTGGTTTTTAAAATTTTAATAGTTCAAAATTTTGAGCCAAATTTGTCAATTATGTAGCGCCAGAAAACATTTTTATTCTGAAATCAATCATAAATGAATCAGAAAATAAGAATTCACTTATGATGCAATTTGAATCATTTAACAGACACCGATTTCAATCATTTTATTGATTCATTTATGATCTGAAAATTCTTCATTTAAATGAACGTATATAAAGGTTCCATATATTCATTTAAATGATTAATGCCTGAAACTTTTCTGAATCGTAAAAATGATTCTTATATGATTAATTAAAGTGAAGCTATATACTTAGAAACCCTTCACTTAAATGAATTTTATTGGAATCAATATTATGATTTAGAAAAGGTTCATGAAATTATCACTTAAATTAATTTATAGAACCCCTATATACGTTCATTTAAATGAAGGATTTTCAGATCATAAATGATTCAATAAAATGATTCAAATTGGTGTCTAAGAGCCTAGGTCAAAGAATTGAAATTGAATCATAAGTGAATTCTTTTTCGGATGGTTTCTTCACTTTTATGAATTAACCCAGCAAACATTTTCGTTCAGAAATGAACGATAATTAATTCATAAAAGTGAAGAAACCGTCCGAAAAAGAATTCACTTATGATTCAATTTGAATCCTTTGACCTGGGCCCTTAGACACCAATTTGAATCATTTTATTGACTCAATCCTTCATTTACGTATATAGGGGTTCTATATATTATTCTTCATTTTTGGTGAATAGAATCTGAACCTTCAGATAAATGTTTGCTCTTTGCGTCTCCCCGGTAAAAATTTGTAGGATCTTTATATACATTCACAATTCATTCAAGAAACTGAAGGTTTCATGAATATTATTCTTCATTTTTGGCGTATAGAATCTGAACCTTCAGATAAATGTTTGCTCTTTGCATCTCCCCGGTAAAAGTTTGTAGGATCTTTATTATACATTCACAATTCATTTAAAAAACTGAAGGTTTCATGAATATTATTCTTCATTTTTGGTGAATAGAATCTGAACCTTCAGATAAATGTTTGCTGGGAATTATCGTTTATTTCTGAACGAAAATGTTTGCTGGGAGTAACTGTAATTTTTGTAAATATAATTAATTAATTTTTTGACGTACTCGTATAATACATAAATAATTTTTTATTTGTTTAAATTCAAATACATTTAAAAACTCTCTGAAGATGGAGCATAGCTTACGAAATGTTCATCTGAACCAAATAAAAAGAACGTTTTCAAGCTGTGAAAAATTAAAAATTAACTTTATTTATAAAAAGTATATATAAAATTCAAAATTTGTGTGTGTTTACGCTATAGTCTCGAGAACTATGCACACAACCCTCTTGAGTGCTAAAAGAAATTGACATTAAAAGTCATAAGGAAGGTTTATAGAGCGGTCCGACCCACTGCCTCTAGATGGCGCTGGCATTTTATCATCGTGTGGAATTTTACGTTCATATAAGAAAGGAATTTTTAAATTTTCTTATACACATAAGAGGAGTAAATTAAATAATAAAAACAAAAAACAAAAGGAAAAGAAGATCAAAAAAATGAGAAAATTCGCAATATTTGCATGATTTTTGATGAAAAAACATACTGTGATGATTGATCGATTGAATAAAATATATATTGAATTAAATATATATGTATACATATTTCAAAAAACAAAAATTGATAATCAATAATTCATGTTGAGAAGCAAGACACATTTGCATGGTAAATATTTTTGGTGACATTCACTGTCATAAATGGTGTACATACGTATAATAGGACATAAATATTCTATTAAGTTGCAGATAGTGAACACTGAACAGTGAAAATTAAACCAAATTCAAATGCCCACCTCGGCTTTACCGTGGCACGGACCTGAGTCGTCCAATTTTCAATGACTCTCATATAGACCGCTCTGAATTTGAACGATAGCCTATGTGTTTATTTCACCTTAAAGGCATTGTTCGTTGATCTGCGACAACAGGAAACCCAACAAGAAAAAATCTAGCGGGGTAAAATCACATTACCTTTGTGGCCGATTCGTTCGGTTGCAAGTACTGCAGCGCTTGAACACCTTCTGGGGCTTAAGGCAGCAACAAGATCTTTTTACATGCTCCAACTCCAACTCGCCGCAACTGGCCTAAGTTGTGGCCATTGTGTTGCTTGAGATTAAGCTTTCTTAACCAATGAAGACCTCCTAGTTGTTTTTAGTCTTCCGACGCGTTTGTTTCCCTGATTATTTCATTCATAAGATATGTATGTAATTTACGTTATATTGTCGTCGGATTTCTTCAGTGTAATGGCCTATCCAACGAAAATTCTGTTGCACGATGTCTGAATCCATTTTTTTCTGCCCGGTCGGGGTTCACAGTTCCACGTTCGTTATGGTTTGCCGAAGCATATAACACAGCACAGATTTAGCGTTGGATTCTAAGAGTTTCAACTTGTTGCTTAGCAATGTTTTGCTGGAGTTCCAATCACGAGAAAGGATTCCATCCAAATGCACCAAGGGCTTTGTTGTTGTTTTTTCTCGCGTTTAGGGAGATTTTCTATACAAACTCATGGGCAAGTATATGCCCTGACCAGCAAAGCTGCGTTGGCTGCTTATTCTGGCAACAGTTCGATCACCTTGGGCGTAAATGCGAGTAGGTGCACATAGGAATTTTTCTTCCATTGAGCCACCGAGGTGGCGTTACCTAGAGCTCTCCAGTACCTTAGAGAGCAATGGTAGGAATGATTGATTGTGTTGTAATTTACTAAGCCTTTGATTCTTTTAGCTGTTAATGCCACAATATTTACTTTTTTATAAAATTATTATCTTACGACTTTGGAAAGCCTAAACGACCTTAAGTATGCGACCGATGTTGTATAAGTAGAAAGTACTCTTTATAGGCTAAGAGCCAGTTACGTCACATGATGACGCAAATAATTATTTTTATTGTAATCTCACCACACTTGTGACAAATAATCCCGAAGTCTGCCGATCGTCTAGTTGTGGGTGCAGCAGCCACGGACCGCAAAAGGGCTTAGAATCGATGAAGATACGTCATTTGATAACGGCAGATTTTAACTTGCGATTATAGGTACCTACTATAAGGCAAGTTATGCATTCGTCGAAAAAAAAGTTTCGAGATAACAATCAAACATAACATTACGATGATTAGCCCATTCGAATTATACAAAAAAAAGGGCTGAAATGGAAAAAATTAGATAGGGGTTTTTTTCTTTTGATCGTTAGAGGGGTTCATTAGGAGCATATGTATCGGTTTTCGACCTTGTAACTCTATTGCGTTGGCCGCCATCTTGAATTTAAGGATAACTTGTTTTTCTTAAATAACTCGCTTATTTTCAATTTTTCACTAAAAATGCCTATGACAAAAGTTGTTAAGAATTGTATTTCCTACAACTTTGTTCATGACAATTTTTTGCCTACGGCTGATATTTTTCGATTTAATTGGAAAAAACAAAAAATTAAAAATACATTTAATTTTTTTTAAACTCAAAAAAACGTTTTTTGAAAAATTTAAGAATTCATATTATTTCTTCTATAAAAAGGCTCCTATATTAAAAATTTCATCGAAATCCATCAAGTGGTTTACGAGAAAATCTGATTTCAAAAAACCGATCCTATGGAAGGTACCGTTATAAGACTTCCTGAAAAATCTATTCCAACCAAAACATAAAGTTTGCACAGAAAACACAATTCAGAAAGTTTTATCAAAATCGTGGGAGCCGTTTTTGAAAAAAATTATTTTTTCACAAAATATCGTATGGCAGGTAACGTTAGTTTTAAAGCTCCAAAAACCCCTCTGTAGGACGTCATAACAATACTACCTACCAAGTTTGATGCAAATCGGTCCAGCCGTTTAGGCTGTAGGTGCCGATACAGACAGACGGACAGACAGACAGACAGACAGAATTGTCGGACCCACTTTTTAGGCTTCTCTATCATCGTAATTTTTTGTTTTATTGTCAAAAATAAAATTTGTTTTACAAATGCATAACTTGCCTTATACTTAGTACCTGTAAACGCAAGTAAAAACGCGCCTCTACCCTCAATATTTTAACCTTAATAATTAGTTTTAACCCCTTTTAACGGAGGCTTTACCGTAATGTACCCCTGCGGTGGTGAGGAAGAATTTTATCTGTAGTAAAAACATTTATATATTTTATATACATGCTTAAGTTGCGTTTAATGCATTTTTTTTCAAAAGTTGGAAATTACAAAGTTATAAAAAAAACAGTGTTATGCGCTAGTAACTTTTTTTGCTTCTTTCACGATTGAGTCGAAAAATATCAGTCGTAGACAAAAAATTGCCAACGATTTTTAGTGAAAATATAATTTTTCTCAAAAGCGGCTTCTACGATTTTGATAAAACTTTCTGAATAGTGTTTTTTGTGCAAACCTTTTGTTTTGGTTGGAATAGATTTTTCAGGAAGTCTTATAACGGTAGGTATATCAGTCGTAGACAAAAAATTGTCATACCTGCCAACGATTTTTAGTGAAAATATAATTTTTCTCAAAAGCGGCTTCTACGATTTTGATAAAACTTTCTGAATAATGTTTTCTGTGCAAACCTTTTGTTTTGGTTGGAATAGATTTTTCAGGAAGTCTTATAACGGTACCTTCCATAGGACCGGTTTTTTGAAATCAGATTTTCTCGTAAACCACTTGACGGATTTCGATGAAATTTTTAATATAGGAGCCTTTTTATAGAAGAAATAATATTAATTCTTAAATTTTTCAAAAAAAGTTTTTTTGAGTTTAAAAAAAAAAAATTAAATAAATAAAATATAAAGTAAATATTTTTAATTTTTTGTTTTTTACACTTAAATCGAAAAATATCAGTCGTAGGCCAAAAATTGTCATGAACAAAGTTGTAGGAAATATAATGCTAAACAACTTTTATAATAAGCATTTTTAGTGACAAATTGAAAATAAGCGAGTTATTTAAGAAAAACAAGTTATCCTTAAATTCAAGATGGCGGCCAACGCAATAGAGTTACGAGGTCGAAAACCGACACATATGCTCCTAATGAACCCCTCTAACGATCAAAAGAAAAAAAACCCTATCTAATTTTTTCCATTTAAATGTACAATTCGACTGATAGCGAAGACAAAGAAAGATGGTCTAAAAATTCTGTCCGTCTGTATATGTCTGTCTGTCTGTATCTTTGTGTAGACACCTACTGCCCAAACAAGTGGTATATAGAGTTTATTATGTATTGTACAGAGGGGAAATTTAAATATTTTGTTAAGCTAAAAAAATAACGGCACCTGCCATATGTTACGTTAAAGCTTACTTTTCTCGAAAACGGCTCTAACGATTTCGATTTAAAAAAATCAGTAAAACTTTTTAGGTAGGACCAATCATATGGCTGAAAAAAAAATACTAAACAATGTCTTGGTGTTTTCCCCAGGACCATTTTGTTTGCTTTCGACTATCCCGAAAAAAGCTTAAACGATTCTTTCGAAATTGGACACATATATAGGTTTAGGATGCTCAATTTATAGGTAGTGCATACTAATATTAAATATTTTTTTTTGTATTTTTAAGAGCATTTACATTTTTTTTACCCCTGGATCAGTGGCGTATTGAGGGGCTTCCACGACAAGCTCCGAAACGGCTGTTTGTGTTAGACTCCTTAGCTGACGTTGAAGTTTCGGGTAACATAGCAATAGCGTAAAAAAAGTACCAAGAACATAAGCATTTTATAAATACTCAACAATAAGTTTTTCGCAGTAAATAATAGGTAAACACTGACCAAACCATTCGTTTTAAGTCTGCTGGTAATTTTGAACCTTAAATAGAAACAGACTTATTCATATTCATAGCTCTCTACAAAAAATTAGCTTTGTATGTTGAACTTTACCCAGGGTCGCCCCAGGTTTTCTTGACAACTCCAAGGGTTGTCAAAAAAACCTGGGTTTTCCAGTTCTCAAAAAACGCATTAGGGCTGCTGATTGTATATTTTTCACAACACACAAAATCAAAAGTTTCCATTTTGCTTTATTTGTTCGATTTGTACTTACTTTCATTGAAATAAATGCATTCACTTGCATTTCTTTTACTTTTTTCGAAAAAAGATACGAAAAATCAAATACAGAAGAAAAGTACACAAGAAATGCTTGACAACAAAGGTCACTTCAACAGCTATACATCGCAAAAGACGCGAGCCATATCAAATAACGCACTGTAGATTAGGACTGCACAAACAAAACTGGATACTTACAGCACAGAAAATAGCGCTGGTCTAACAATGCACTGGGGAAGCAATCTGACACCATAATAAAGTAGTGCTTTCAATCATCAAGGTGAAAGACGGGTTGAAAGACCCTCCCTATAGCAGCAAAAGTTTTTGACCTTCAGGAAGACCTGATGGACTCAAACAAAAAAGATAACCTTGCACCTCCTTCAGAAATTAAAATTAAATTTTAAAGCTTCCTACAAATTTTTTAGCCAAAGCCAAAGTAAGCATTAAGAACTTTGGCAGGTGGTGTATTCAAGGATAAGTTCTCACGTCTCGAATGAAATGTGGAACACCTACACACATCCAAACAACACCCTTGCCGCCCAGTTTGGTTTACGGAGAAGACGGCAATACGTTTGATCTATCTAGGCAAAGATTAGCTATTGCTTACCTAAACATTTTAGGTTGGTTATTAAGAAAAAAAGGTTATTTTTGGCATTGTTCAATGGAATGTTTTGATACACCCGTTCACCTCTCAAAAGATAAACTGGGATACATACAAAATTTCAAACTATGCTGAAGACAATAACGAAGTCATGAAGTTTAGTAAGGTGCTGATGAGAAAATGTTTTTTTTTTTTTTTTTTTTGATAGCTTAAAGAAAATTTGTTCAAAATTTTCAAATTCACTAGATATTTTAAAAATCAATTATCCAACCTCAACTTGTATATATGTATTTACGTGGTTTTTCATTGACGCAATAGATTTGTTGTTTCGTCATTTGGGTCGCCCTTAGGTGTTCATTGATAAACCTAATAATGCCCTGTAAAGTAAAGTTACATTCGTTGGAAAGTCTCACACCACAACAGCGTTTCTATTTTTTTGAAAACTCAATGAAAATCCGGTGTTTTATCGTGAAATTTTGTTCAGTGATGAAGTCCATTTATGGCTCAATTGATACGTTAATAAACAAAATTGCCGTATTTGGGCTGATAATCAACCCGAAGACTACCATTACATCTATTAAAAACAACGGTATGGTGTGGTTTATGGGCTAATTGAATCATTGGTCCATATTTCTTCAAAAATGAGGCAAATAAGAATGTTACCTTCAATGGTAACCGTCATGTTAACGAACTATGTGCTTCCTGAAATTCAAGCCCATGGTCTAGGTGAGTTATGGTTTCAACAAGACGGCGCTAAGAGCCATTCAGCTCGTGAAACAATCGACTTGTTGAGAAACCATTTTGGTGAGCACTTAATTTCACGTTTTGCTACCGTAAATTGGCCGCCTGGATGGTGCGATATTACACCTTTGCACAATGTATGGATATGTAAAGTCTCATTTCTTCAGGAATAAGCCAGCTACAATTTACTCTTTGGAAGCCAACATTACTCGTGTTATTCGCGAGATACCAGTCGCTATGCTCGAACCAGTCGACCAAAATTAAACCTTCCGAATGGATCATCTTAGACGTAGTCGTGGCCAAAATTGTACATGATATCATTTTCAAAAAGTAAATGCCATGAATTGTTCTTTTAATCGATAATAAAGATTTTCAAATGTATGTGATTTATTTTACATTATAAATCAAACCTCACGTTGAATCACCTGTTATAATAAGACAAGTTATAGGTTCGTGCCAAAAAGAAATTTAGATGACCATCACGAAGACGAAAAAGTGTGTCGGAAAATTCTGTCCGTTCATCTTGTGTGTATGTTGTCTATCTGTCTGCCTGCCTGTCTGTCCTTTCGTCCGTCCGGTCTGTTTGTAGGCTAAAGTGATAAGGGCAATGGAATTCACACTATGCACTTAGTTTTTATTTAGAATAATTCAAAGAGATTTTATTTTAATTTTGGAGTCCAGGCTTGGAATAAAAAATACTTTTAATATAGACACAAAAACGGGTCGAACAATTTTGATAAAACTTTCTGGGTGTTGTTTTGTAAAAACATTCCATCATGGATGTTTCTGGATTTGTCTTATCACGGTTCCTCCCATAAGAACGGTTTTCTTTAACTAGTCTTTTTTTAACAGCCAAAAGACCAATTTTAAATAGTGGAAGTTTTTTATAGACCAAAAGTATTTCAAAAATGTAAACAAAAATTGTTGTTTAGACAGCTCTTAGGGTTGTCAAGAACACCTGGGTCAACCGTGGATACAAAGTTAGAGACATGATCCAGGTTTCACAATAGCTTTGGTCTTTGAACTTTACCCAGGGTCGCCCCAGGTTTTCAAAACAAAACAAAACACACACATTATTTTATATTTTTCACAACGTACTTAATCAAAAATTTCCATTGTTCTTTATTTGTTTGATTTTCATTTACTTTTATTAAAATTTATTAAAATAAATGCATTCGATTTTAGTTTCATTCGAAAAAAAAAAATTAAAAAAAAAAAAAAATACCGAAGAAAAATACACAAGAAATGTTAGACAGCAAACCCAACTTCAACAGCTGATTCGTTCCCTAAACTAGCCACATCAAAATACCAAGATTGAATTCAGGGCAGGTTAAATAAAAAAAATCTAGTTAAGAGGAGGTTTTAAAAAACGATTTTTGGCGACTCC
This sequence comes from Platycheirus albimanus, assembly GCA_916050605.2. NCBI lineage: Eukaryota > Metazoa > Arthropoda > Insecta > Diptera > Syrphidae > Platycheirus > Platycheirus albimanus. The sequence continues at coordinate 250,580,541 of OU696696.1, read as the reverse complement.
AGTGCTACTTCAGGGCTCAACAAATAAAGCTTATGACTAGACAAGTTCCAACCCTAGCAATGTCGTCTATAAAAGAGAATATTTTTGAATAAAACGTAATCACAAAGGATTACGGCTTTATCAGGACATCATATTACAATGAACTTGAATATCTGCTCCACAAACCTTAAACAAACATCAAAGCATTCATTCAACTAAATAAATGTTTTACAACTTATGTCCTCCCATAAGTGTACCTATATAAAAGATATAACAAAACAACTTATCTTAACTATCGGCAGACACATTGAATTTTTTTTAAATACATATCTACAAAAAAAATCTGATGTAGATATTTGTATCGCCGATATAACCCCCCCTTGTTGAATAATCATGCATTCTATAGGGACAGACAAAAAAACAACTTAAGATTAGATACACCAATAAAAATTCACGAAAAGTAAACAAACACAATTATTTATATAAAAAAAAAACATTACATCAAGTTGTGTTTAAAACTAAATTAGGAGCGTGTGAACGGTTTAAAATTTGACGGTATTAACATTTCTTTTTGTTAACCTGGTTAACTAGAATAAAAAAAGGAAATAAAAAACAATTTAACATCTAACACGACAACTAAACAGAATAACGTTTTATATCTTTTTTAAATCATTCTTGTATCACAGAAGCGAATAGCGAAGTCTTTGCCAAGGCACGCTGCTCCATGTTTGTTGTATTTTTGGTTATTTACCCATTATTTCGAATAGTTTCCAATTGTTCCAAAGTTAATTTCTTCGGTTTTCCGTATTTATCCTTTTGCAAGCTTTACAGAAATATGTATTTTATTTTTTGTATACTCATTTGGTCTTTGATTTAACTCATTTTTTTGTTTGTTTTTTTTTTTTAGAGAAAATAGTGGATGAAATATAGAAAAAATTGAGTGATAGAACAGAAAGTTTTCAAAGAAGCGCAAACGAAACTATTGGATGTTTTTTTTTTTTTTTTGATATTGTACACAATCAACCTTAAAGAGACAAAATTAATAGAACTGTATTCAAACATACAAGCGAAAAAAGTCTGTTAAAAAGAATCTCACAATAACAATTGATTCCTTCCTTTGAAAATCCTTGGCTCGACGACCATTAATTCTCCGAGAATTTGAAGGATCAGTACATATAAAAATTCAAAACACGTGAGTTAAGATCCTTAAAAGTGGTTCATCTTTTCTAACTAACAATTTCAAACTGTCTTATAATTCCATTGTCCTGTACAAAACAGTTACAACTTGAAACTCTTTATTTCGTCGTCTTTTACTTTTAGTTGCAGTGTTGCATACTTTTTTGTGAAATAGGTAAATCTCTAGTTTCATGCCCTGAAATAAAAGAAAACGGAAAGAAGCTTAACTGGGGACTAAGACCAGTGCGGAAATAAGTTCGCACTCAATGAAAACTAAACTAACTTTCTCGACGTGGAATAAGCTCCCATGTAATATGGGAAGCCAGTCAACTTTCTTATGGAAACAAAATAAATAAATAAATTGTTGGCACAACAGCTCCAAGCGAAGCCAAGGATTGTGACTAACACTCTTAACCATTCCAGTGTAAACATTTTATATTCTGCAGGAATGGAAGGGACCTACAATTTAAGGCCGAATCCGAACGGCTAACAGAGAAGCACTTTCCTTTTATTAGCACTCGAATACAAATTGAACTAAGCTAACGTTTCGCTTTTAAATCCTTATGAATTTAAACATAAAATATTCATTGTTACAGTGAAAATCATTTAGTAAGCTTAAAATGAAAATCTACTCAGAAAATTTGGCTACGCTCTTGGCTTTCCTTCAAGTACTGATTGAATTTCGGAAACGGGTGTAAAAATCCACGTTATTTTTAAACTAGTGCACTTCGTACTTTTTCATTTATGTCTTTAAAAATAACAATACCTATCTTACAAAAATATTTAGTATTTCTTGTCTTATTTGAGGGTGAGGTTTTTTTTCGCGAGTTTGGTGAATAGTTAATTTCACGTTTCGGGCCGGTCAATTGGCCGCCTAGATCGTGCGATTTGACACCATTAGACTATTTTTTGTGGGGGTATGTCAAGGCTAATGTCTATAGGGACAAGCCCGCTTCGATTGACGCACTGGAAGCCAACATCCATGCATTCATTCGTGAGATACCGGCCGATATGTGTGAAAGAGTATGCCAAAATTGGACTCAGCGGATGGGCTACCTGAGACGCAGCCGCGGTCAACATTTGCATGAAATTATCTTTAAACATTAAATTGCAAGGTTCAAACTATCGATTCAAATAAATATTTCATTTATTTTTTCGAATTTTTTGTGTTTTTTTTAAAAAAAAAGTTCTAAACCTCTTAAAAAATCACCCGATATTTGTATCGCCGATATAACCCCCCCTTGTTGAATAATCATGCATTCTATAGGGACAGACATCGATAAACCATAGAATATACATATTGGGGAGATTATAAAAAAACAACTTAAGATTAGATACACCAATAAAAATTCACGAAAAGTAAACAAACACAATTATTTATATAAAAAAAAAACATTACATCAAGTTGTGTTTAAAACTAAATTAGGAGCGTGTGAACGGTTTAAAATTTGACGGTATTAACATTTCTTTTTGTTAACCTGGTTAACTAGAATAAAAAAAGGAAATAAAAAACAATTTAACATCTAACACGACAACTAAACAGAATAACGTTTTATATCTTTTTTAAATCATTCTTGTTTCACAGAAGCGAATAGCGAAGTCTTTGCCAAGGCACGCTGCTCCATGTTTGTTGTATTTTTGGTTATTTACCCATTATTTCGAATAGTTTCCAATTGTTCCAAAGTTAATTTCTTCGGTTTTCCGTATTTATCCTTTTGCAAGCTTTACAGAAATATGTATTTTATTTTTTGTATACTCATTTGGTCTTTGATTTAACTCATTTTTTTGTTTGTTTTTTTTTTAGAGAAAATAGTGGATGAAATATAGAAAAAATTGAGTGATAGAACAGAAAGTTTTCAAAGAAGCGCAAACGAAACTATTGGATGTTTTTTTTTTTTTTTTGATATTGTACACAATCAACCTTAAAGAGACAAAATTAATAGAACTGTATTCAAACATACAAGCGAAAAAAGTCTGTTAAAAAGAATCTCACAATAACAATTGATTCCTTCCTTTGAAAATCCTTGGCTCGACGACCATTAATTCTCCGAGAATTTGAAGGATCAGTACATATAAAAATTCAAAACACGTGAGTTAAGATCCTTAAAAGTGGTTCATCTTTTCTAACTAACAATTTCAAACTGTCTTATAATTCCATTGTCCTGTACAAAACAGTTAAAACTTGAAACTCTTTATTTCGTCGTCTTTTACTTTTAGTTGCAGTGTTGCATACTTTTTTGTGAAATAGGTAAATCTCTAGTTTCATGCCCTGAAATAAAAGAAAACGGAAAGAAGCTTAACTGGGGACTAAGACCAGTGCGGAAATAAGTTCGCACTCAATGAAAACTAAACTAACTTTCTCGACGTGGAATAAGCTCCCATGTAATATGGGAAGCCAGTCAACTTTCTTATGGAAACAAAATAAATAAATAAATTGTTGGCACAACAGCTCCAAGCGAAGCCAAGGATTGTGACTAACACTCTTAACCATTCCAGTGTAAACATTTTATATTCTGCAGGAATGGAAGGGACCTACAATTTAAGGCCGAATCCGAACGGCTAACAGAGAAGCACTTTCCTTTTATTAGCACTCGAATACAAATTGAACTAAGCTAACGTTTCGCTTTTAAATCCTTATGAATTTAAACATAAAATATTCATTGTTACAGTGAAAATCATTTAGTAAGCTTAAAATGAAAATCTACTCAGAAAATTTGGCTACGCTCTTGGCTTTCCTTCAAGTACTGATTGAATTTCGGAAACGGGTGTAAAAATCCACGTTATTTTTAAACTAGTGCACTTCGTACTTTTTCATTTATGTCTTTAAAAATAACAATACCTATCTTACAAAAATATTTAGTATTTCTTGTCTTATTTGAGGGTGAGGTTTTTTTTCGCAGAAATAACGTGAATTGGCCACAAAGGTCAAGCGATTTGAACATACTAGACTTTTTCTTGTGTCGACGCTCTTAAGGTGAACATAACACATGCCAACGCTCAAATTTAGCAGTATAGGTATATAGGAAGTCATTGAAAATTGTCCCTCTCGGATGTCATATTCTATACATAATGGCATACATGAACCTTTTTGAGTATGCCAACTTCTAGCACTTTGTAGTTTTTATCAGAAAAATAAAATTAAAAAATTATGGATTAAACCGTTTTTGGAAAAAACTAAAATTAAAAAAAAAAATTGAAACTTTTTTAAAAAACTCAAAAAAACTTTTTTTGAAAAATTTTTGAAATTATATTATTTCTTTTATAAGAGGGCTTCTACATTAAAAGTTTCATCGAAATTCGTCAAGTGGCTTACGAGAAAATCGGATTTCAAAAAACCGGTCCTATGGGAGGTACCGTTATAAGACTTTTCCCGAAAAATCTATTCCAACCAAAACATAAAGTTTGCACAGAAAACACAATTTTCACATATAAGATTTTTACGTACAACTTGTACCCACAAAATTCAAGGTTTTTTGCTCAAATATAAGCATTGTTATTTTAAATAAAATGCACGACTGGGTCGCACGAACTTGCTCTAATGAGTGACAGTGGTTTAGGGGCTTGAGATTTTGATAAAAATAAAAATTTCAAAATTCTTAAATAAATACTTAAACTAATTTGAGCTGAAAAAAAAGTGCGCCATTTTATTTCTTGGAAAACTATGAATTTATGAGAAAAAATTTATAAAAATCTGTGGAGCGGTTTTTGAGAAAAAAAGTTTTTTTTGAAAAACTTTTTGAAAAAAAATTTCAAAAAAAATTTAAAAACGCCAGTTCATAGGTATTCAGCAAATACATTTATTTAAAATTTTTAGAAAAAAATTTAATGAGCCGTTTTCAAAATATTAATTTTTTAAATTTTTTTTTAAAAAATGCTTTTAAAAATACAAAAAAATATTTTTCAAAAATATTGGTATGCAATACAAATTGCGCTACCTACAGCTATATGTGTGTGAAATTTCGAAAGAATCGGTTGAGTCGTTTTCGAGATAGTCGAAAGCAAAAAAAAACGGTCCTATGGAAAGTACCGTTCTTAGCCATTTTTTAAAACTTTTTTTTCAGTCATATTATTGGTCGTACCTAAAAAGCAACACTGATTTTTTTAAATTGAAATCGTTAGAGCCGTTTTTGAGAAAAATAAGCTTTAACGTAACGGTTGTATGGCAGGTACCGTTAGTTTTTGAGCTAAAAAAAAAAATTTCAATTTCATCTCTGTACAATACCTAAAAAAGTCTATATACCAAGTTTGAAGCAATTCGGCCCACCCGTTTGGGCTGTAGGTGTCTATACATACAGACAGACAGACAGACAGACAGACAGACAGACATACAGACGGACAGAATTTTTAGACCATCTTTTTTCGTCTTCGCTATCATCGTAATGTCATGTTTGATTGTTATCTCAAAACTTTTTTTTTCGACGAATGCATAACTTGCCTTATAGTACCTATAATCGCAAGTAAAATAAAATGCACGACTGGGTCGCACGAACTTGCTCTAATAAGTGTCAGTGGTTTATGGGCTTGAGATTTTGATAAAAATAAAATTTTCAAAATTCTTAAATAAATACTTAAACTAATTTGAGCTGAAAAAAAAGTATGCCATTTTATTTCTTGAATAAATTTGAATTTATGAGAATAAATTTAGGAAAATCTGTGGAGCGGTTTTTGAGAAAAAAAGTTTTTTTTTAAAAACTTTTTGAAAAAAATTTTCAAAAAAAATTCAAAAGCGCCAGTTCATAGGTATTCAGCATATACATTTATTCAAAATTTTTAGAAAAAAATTTAATAAGCAGTTTTCAAAATATTAATTTTTTTAATTTTTTTTTCTAAAATGCTTTTAAAAATACAAAAAAATATTTTTCAAAAATATTGGTATACAATACAAATTGAGCTACCTACAGCTATATGTGTGTGAAATTTCGAAAGAATCGGTTGAGTCGTTTTCGAGATAGTCGAAAGCAAAAAAAACGGTCCTATGGAAAGTACCGTTCTTAGCCATTTTTTAAAACTTTTTTTTCAGCCATATGATTGGTCGTACCTAAAAAACAACACTGATTTTTTTAAATAAAAATCGTTAGAGCCGTTTTTGAGAAAAATAAGCTTTAAAATAACGGTTGTATGGCAGGTACCGTTATTTTTTGAGCTAAAAAAAAATTTCAATTTACTCTCTGTGCAATACCTAAAAAAGTCTATATACCAAGTTTGAAGCAATTCGGCCCACCCGTTTGGGCTGTAGGTCTACATACAGACAGACAGACAGACAGACAGACAGACAGACAGACAGACAGACAGACATACAGACGGACAGAATTTTTAGACCATCTTTTTTCGTCTTCGCTATCATCGTAATGTCATGTTTGATTGTTATCTCAAAACTTTTTTTTTCGACGAATGCATAACTTGCCTTATAGTACCTTTAATCGCAAGTAAAAACACTATGCTGAGAAAAAAAAATTACTGAAATTTCTCAGTGTAATATTTGACCAGGATTAGCAGAAGACGGCATCATCGCAAAACATGTTTATACACATCATCTTTGCACACATCATGCTGATACAAATCATGTTTATACAACTCATGTTTAGATACAACTCATGTTCAAGACAACTCATACTATAAGGGGCGGAGTTTGCAATTTATGTCAAAGTTCATTGTTGTTTGTGTTTGGTGTTAGTTTTTAAAGGAATTGGGTTGGACATAGCGTATAGAAGATCTTACGATTTTATACATACATATGAATTTGGTAGCTTAGATTATTTGGCCAGAAGATTTTTGCCGAATGTCGACTGAAGATTAGTGTGGTGTGTGTGTTTGTATGATACTGTATTTGGATTTAATTTTGAAATTTAGATGGTTGCTTTTTATGGAAATAATTTTGTGTATTATGGCTACTGATTAACTGATTGGTGGTTAGTTTTGCAAAACTAGATACATATGTATACTCACGTATTATAGCTGGAACCAAATAACTTGGCCAGAGGTCGGTTGCGCAGAGGGCGGATTTAAGAGGACAAAAATGGTGCGCAGGATATTTTATGAGTAAGCTATAAACAAAACTCACCCTCCTTAAGGCCCAACTATAGTACGCGAAAGAAAAAGGAAGCTAGTGTCAAAACCGAACGAAAATTTTCTTTCCGATTTGTTAATTACTTCAGCTGGCCATAATAGCCTTAAGAAATAAGAAGAAAGGAAAAAGAAGAAAAGCCTTTAAAAAAAAGAAAGTCACATTTTCGTACGTAATGCTGCGCAGTATAATGGCCAAGTGATTTGTTTCAAGCTATAGCTGTTTGCTTTGATGTATTTTTCATTGAATGTACCTAATAGAAATTATGATTGGCTATTTATTGAGAGTTACCCTTGCAATGCGTTGTGATGCTAATCTCGTCAGTTTTAGAGATGATATTTCGCACTTTTTGTTTCTGTTCAATATTATTTAATAATTTCTTCAATAAGAAACACTTTTTGATAAAAACAAATTGAAGAAGTAATTAATAATGAATAAATTTTGTAATGAATAGGTAGGTACCTACCTATATCTCGTTACGCATATCTTATTTCTTATCTGTAATTAACTATTAGTTAGTAGGTAAGTAGGCATGTAGGTAAGGTTATAAGAATCTATTAAACTTTTACTTATTATGTTACATTCTTATTATATTACATTCGGTACCTACCTAAACCTAATAATTTCAAGTTATGTTTTGAAATGGGTAAAGGTATCTTAGTAAAAACTTCAGTAAAGTAATTAAAAAAACATAAAAAATAAAATTCACAACTGGGTCGCACAAACTTTCTCCTTTGTATAAAATTTTTTTTTTAGATTTTACGAGTTTTCTTGGAAAAACTAAGTATGCAATAATATTTCGTTACTTAATATCTATCTTTGAAAAAAAATATTGCAAATCGTTCGACCAGTTTTTCTTAAAAAAAGGTTATTTTTGAACAACTTTCTGAAACAAAAATTTTGAAATTTGTTCGAGTATGTAAATTTATGGCAACTTGTTCGCGTCTGAAAAAATAATCTTTACAGAATTCAACACACCCGTTTCCAACATATTTCGAAAAAAAAATTACTAAAAATCCACGAGAAAACTTGATTTGAAAATTCCGGTTCTATCAGAGGTACCGTTATAAGATAATTTTTGAAAAATATTTTTCAACCAGAATGTAGACTGTTTTAAAAAAGTAGCATTCTGAAATTCTTATCAAAATCGTTAGAGCAGTTTTTGAGAAAATCAATTATTTTGTTTAGGATTGTATGGCAGGTCCGTTATTTTTAGACCTAGAGCAAAAATGAAAAAAGACCCCTAGACAATTCTAAATAAATACTAAATATTAAAAGAAGCAAATCGGCCCATCCGTTCAGGCTCGGGGTGCGAACAGACAGACATACAGATGGAGAATTTCCAGACACTTTTTCGACTTCTATATCATCGTTATGTCATGTTTGATTGTTAGAATTTTGTTTGCACGAATCCATAACTTGCCTTATAGTAGATACCTATAATCGCAAGTCGCATACCGTTTTTCTTTAATTGTTGAACGTTTTGCGGCCTAATTTCATTCATGTGCATACCTACATTTTCAAAAATCTTTCTTATTTTCTTCAATAAAATAAACGAGCTTTATTTATATGCGCTATACCCACCACCTCTTTAATTGACTGCGCACCTTTGTATATAGACACTATAGTACTGGCGTCAATGAGTATAAAATTACGCGATTGTTAAACGTTGGATGTCGCTGTCAATGTGTTGGCAGAGAAAATTGCGAAGAGGGGTAGAATGTTGCAAGAATAATAGAAAATGTTGTTTAGAATGTCATATCATAAGTAATGAAATAAATGTTGAGTTGAGGTGTTGCTTGGAACCTGAGTGGAACCTTTGTATATAGACACTATAGTACTGGCGTCAATGAGTATAAAATTACGCGATTGTTGAACGTTGGATGTCGCTGTCAATGTGTTGGCAGAGGAAATTGCGAAGAGAGGTAGAATGTTGCAAGAATAATAGAAAATGTTGTTTAGAATGTCATATCATAAGTAATGAAATAAATGTTGAGTTGAGGTGTTGCTTGGAACCTGAGTGGAACTGGTTGTATTTTACATCTATACATACAAGGAAAATCGTTTGTATGTAAATGCATAGACAAGTAGAAAAGCAGTATTTTTGTTTAAAATGCTAATAATGTAAAATATTATATATTTCAAATAAAAGCTTAATGTCGACGGTTTTTGAAAAATACAAATATGTAGATGCATATTTTTTAATTTAATAAATATGTAGTAATTGTAGTCATTTTTAATAATTAAAAAAAATATATTTGATTTACGAAATATTTTGATATTATACCTATATATTTTTGGCAATTTTCAATATTTTTACTTGCGATTATAGGTATTATAAGGCAAGTTATGCATTCGTGGAAAAAAAAGTTTTTTTATATCGTAGAGTTTTTTTACATATTGTAGGTACCTACAGATGGGAAATTTAATTTTTTTGTAAAACAAAAAATATCGGTACCTGCCATATAACCGTTAGGTTTAAATGTCTAAAAAAGATACTTTCCATAGGACAGTTTTTTTACTTTCGACTATCTCAATAACGGCTCAACCGATACTTTTGAAATTTCACACATAAAAAGGTGTAGGTAGCTCAATTTCTAAACTAGCTCTAAAACTAACGGTACCTGCCATACGATTTTTTGTGAAAAGTTAATTTTTCTCAAAAATGGCTTCTACGATTTTGATAAAACTTTCTGAATTGTGTTTTCTGTGCAAACTTTATGTTTTGGTTGGAATAGATTTTTCGGGAAAAGTCTTATAACGGTACCTCCCATAGGACCGGTTTTTTGAAATCCGATTTTCTCGTAAGCCACTTGACGAATTTCGATGAAACTTTTAATGTAGAAGCCCTCTTATAAAAGAAATAATATAATTTCAACAAATTTTCAAAAAATTTTTTTTTGAGTTTTTTAAAAAAGTTTCAAATTTTTTTTTTAATTTTAGTTTTTTCCAAAAACGGTTTAATCCATAATTTTTTAATTTTATTTTTCTGATAAAAACTACAAAGTGCTTGAAGTTGGCATACTCAAAAAAATTTTGGAATATATTTTCGAAAAGTTTTTCAAAAAAAACTGTTTTTTGAAAAAACTGGTCCAACGATTTTGAAAATTTTTTCATAAAAATTCAAAAACGTAAAAGAAACCTGATGGTTTACTTCATTTTCTCCAAAAAACGGTTAAGGTATTGATTTTTAAGTGATTTATAAAATTTCATATGATTTTTTCAACACTTTTCCCAAAATCTCAAGCACCCAAGACCATTTTAACGGTGCCATGAACAAACGCCATACGAATTAAGGCCATAATGGCGTTAATTCACATCTAAGTACGAATTAGTGCCACAATCGGGATATGGCCTCAATTCAACATAAAAGGAGAACTTAAGCCGTATGGCGTTAGTTCATTTTGAAAAATGGACGTTAGGTGGGTGAGGAGATGGACAAGGAGGCCTCCTCGTCTGCCTCCTCGTCTGCCTCCTCATCTGCCTCCTCATCTGCCTCCTCGTCTGCCTCCTCGTCTGCCTCCTCGTCTGCCTCCTCATCTGCCTCTTCGTCTGCCTCCTCGTCTGCCTCCTCGTCTGCCTCCTCGTCTGTCTCCTCGTCTGCCTCCTCGTCTGCCTCCTCGTCTGCCTCCTTGCCCATCTCCTCACCCACCTAACGTCCATTTTTCAAAATGAACTAACGCCATACGGCTTAAGTTCTCCTTTTATGTTGAATTGAGGCCATATCCCGATTGTGGCACTAATTCGTACTTAGATGTGAATTAACGCCATTATGGCCTTAATTCGTATGGCGTTTGTTCATGGCACCGTTAAAATGGTCTTGGGTGCTTGAGATTTTGGGAAAAGTGTTGAAAAAATCATATGAAATTTTATAAATCACTTAAAAATCAATACCTTAACCGTTTTTTGGAGAAAATGAAGTAAACCATCAGGTTTCTTTTACGTTTTTGAATTTTTATGAAAAAATTTTCAAAATCGTTGGACCAGTTTTTTCAAAAAACAGTTTTTTTTGAAAAACTTTTCGAAAATATATTCCAAAATTTTTTTGAGTATGCCAACTTCAAGCACTTTGTAGTTTTTATCAGAAAAATAAAATTAAAAAATTATGGATTAAACCGTTTTTGGAAAAAACTAAAATTAAAAAAAAAATTTGAAACTTTTTTAAAAAACTGAAAAAAAATTTTTTTGAAAATTTTTTGAAATTATATTATTTCTTTTATAAGAGGGCTTCTACATTAAAAGTTTCATCGAAATTCGTCAAGTGGCTTACGAGAAAATCGGATTTCAAAAAACCGGTCCTATGGGAGGTACCGTTATAAGACTTTTCCCGAAAAATCTATTCCAACCAAAACATAAAGTTTGCACAGAAAACACAATTCAGAAAGTTTTATCAAAATCGTAGAAGCCATTTTTGAGAAAAATTAACTTTTCACAAAAAATCGTATGGCAGGTACCGTTAGTTTTAGAGCTAGTTTAGAAATTGAGCTACCTACACCTTTTTATGTGTGAAATTTCAAAAGTATCGGTTGAGCCGTTATTGAGATAGTCGAAAGTAAAAAAACTGTCCTATGGAAAGGATCTTTTTTAGACATTTAAACCTAACGGTTATATGGCAGGTACCGATATTTTTTGTTTTACAAAAAAATTAAATTTCCCATCTGTAGGTACCTACAATATGTAAAAAAACTCTACGATATAAAAAAACTTTTTTTTCCACGAATGCATAACTTGCCTTATAATACCTATAATCGCAAGTAAAAATATTGAAAATTGCCAAAAATATATAGGTATAATATCAAAATATTTCGTAAATCAAATATATTTTTTTTAATTATTAAAAATGACTACAATTACTACATATTTATTAAATTAAAAAATATGCATCTACATATTTGTATTTTTCAAAAACCGTCGACATTAAGCTTTTATTTGAAATATATAATATTTTACATTATTAGCATTTTAAACAAAAATACTGCTTTTCTACTTGTCTATGCATTTACATACAAACGATTTTCCTTGTATGTATAGATGTAAAATACAACCAGTTCCACTCAGGTTCCAAGCAACACCTCAACTCAACATTTATTTCATTACTTATGATATGACATTCTAAACAACATTTTCTATTATTCTTGCAACATTCTACCTCTCTTCGCAATTTTCTCTGCCAACACATTGACAGCGACATCCAACGTTCAACAATCGCGTAATTTTATACTCATTGACGCCAGTACTATAGTGTCTATATACAAAGGTTCCACTCAGGTTCCAAGCAACACCACAACTCAACATTTATTTCATTACTTATGATATGACATTCTAAACAACATTTTCTATTATTCTTGCAACATTCTACCCCTCTTCGCAATTTTCTCTGCCAACACATTGACAGCGACATCCAACGTTTAACAATCGCGTAATTTTATACTCATTGACGCCAGTACTATAGTGTCTATATACAAAGGTGCGCAGTCAATTAAAGAGGTGGTGGGTATAGCGCATATAAATAAAGCTCGTTTATTTTATTGATGAAAATAAGAAAGATTTTTGAAAATGTAGGTATGCAGATGCACATGAATGAAATTAGGCCGCAAAACGTTCAACAATTAAAGAAAAACGGTATGCGACTTGCGATTATAGGTATCTACTATAAGGCAAGTTATGGATTCGTGCAAACAAAATTCTAACAATCAAACATGACATAACGATGATATAGAAGTCGAAAAAGTGTCTGGAAATTCTCCATCTGTATGTCTGTCTGTTCGCACCCCGAGCCTGAACGGATGGGCCGATTTGCTTCTTTTAATATTTAGTATTTATTTGGAATTGTCTAGGGGTCTTTTTTCATTTTTGCTCTAGGTCTAAAAATAACGGTGCAGGGAAATAACTTCACTGGGAAATAACTTCACATGGGAAATAACTTCACCACCAGTGGGAAATAACTTCACTTTTTTGATATGAAGTTATTTCCCACTTTGAGTGGGAAATAACTTAACTTTTTTGTGGGAAATAATTTCACTTTTGTTGGTGAAGTTATTTCCCACTTTAAGTGGGAAATAACTTCACTCCAACCTAAGCTTTGAAGATTCCATCAGACTTGTTGCAATTATTCATGTTGCTAGGTTACAAGTTCATTTTCTTTGCAAACAGCTTGTGCTAGTAAAATATGTTGTCCGAGTATCTTGTGGCTATAAGCAATTGTTAATTATTCATTTTGCTTACTCTGAACATGTAAGTATACTTATTATTTTCATGTAATGATCCGCATGATTTTTTTTATAATTAGGTACATAATTTATATTTAAAAAAATTTTTTTGTATATACAAAATATAAAGTAATTGTGAAAAATTCGCGCGAATTTGATTTGTATCAGCATGATGTGTGCAAAGATGATGTGTATAAACATGTTTTGCGATGATGCCGTCTTCTGCTAATCCTGGTCAAATATTACACTGAGAAATTTCAGTAATTTTTTTTTCTCAGCATAGTGTTTTTACTTGCGATTATAGGTACTATAAGGCAAGTTATGCATTCGTCGAAAAAAAAAGTTTTGAGATAACAATCAAACATGACATTACGATGATAGCGAAGACGAAAAAAGATGGTCTAAAAATTCTGTCCGTCTGTATGTCTGTCTGTCTGTCTGTCTGTCTGTCTGTCTGTCTGTCTGTATGTAGACCTACAGCCCAAACGGGTGGGCCGAATTGCTTCAAACTTGGTATATAGACTTTTTTAGGTATTGTACAGAGGGGAAATTGAAATTTTTTTTTTAGCTCAAAAAATAACGGTACCTGCCATACAACCGTTACGTTAAAGCTTATTTTTCTCAAAAACGGCTCTAACGATTTCAATTTAAAAAAATCAGTGTTGCTTTTTAGGTACGACCAATAATATGACTGAAAAAAAAGTTTTAAAAAATGGCTAAGAACTGTACTTTCCATAGGACCGTTTTTTATGCTTTCGACTATCTCGAAAACGACTCAACCGATTCTTTCGAAATTTCACACACATATAGCTGTGGGTGGCGCAATTTGTATTACATACCAATATTTTTGAAAAATATTTTTTTGTATTTTTAAAAGCATTTTAAAAAAAAAAAATTAAAAAATTAATATTTTGAAAACGGCTCATTAAATTTTTTTCTAAAAATTTTAAATAAATGTATTTGCTGAATACCTATGAACTGGCGTTTTTAAATTTTTTTTGAAATTTTTTTTTCAAAAAGTTTTTCAAAAAAAACTTTTTTTCTCAAAAACCGCTCCACAGATTTTTATAAATTTTTTCTCATAAATTCATAGTTTTCCAAGAAATAAAATGGCGTACTTTTTTTTCAGCTCAAATTAGTTTAAGTATTTATTTAAGAATTTTGAAATTTTTATTTTTATCAAAATCTCAAGCCCCTAAACCACTGTCACTCATTAGAGCAAGTTCGTGCGTAACAATGCTTATATTTGAGCAAAAAACCTTGAATTTTGTGGGTACAAGTTGTACGTAAAAATCTTATATGTGAAAATAAATAAAATGCACGACTGGGTCGCACGAACTTGCTCTAATGTGTGACAGTGGTCTAGGGGCTTGAGATTTTGATAAAAATAAATTTTTCAAAATTCTTAAATAAATACTTAAACTAATTTGAGCTGAAAAAGGAGTACGCCATTTTATTTCTTGGATAAATCTCAATTTATGAGAATACATTTTTAAAAATCTGTGGAGCCGTTTTTGAGAAAAAAAGTTTTTTTTGAAAAACTTTTTGAAAAAAAAATTCAAAAAAAAATCAAAAACGCCAGTTCCTAGGTATTCAGCAAATACATTTATTTATAATTTTTAGAAAAAAATTTAATGGGCAGTTTTCAAAATATATATTTTTTAAATTTTTTTCTTAAAAATGCTTTTAAAAATACAAAAAAATATTTTTTTGAAATATTGGTATGCAGTACAAATTGAGCTACCTAAAACTATTACTTACTTACTTACTTATGTTGGCGCGACTGGAGCGTGGTACTCCAAGGCCTTGCTGAGAATGCCCCTCCAGCCGGCTCGATCTCTAGCCTGCTGTCTCCAATTTCGTACTCCAAGTTGACGGATGTCTCCCTCTACCTGGTCACTCCATCGAAGATGAGGTCTACCTTGGCTTCTGACTCCTTCGGGTTTGGCGTTGAAGACTTTACGAGCTGGAGCGTCGATGTCCATTCGCTCTACATGGCCCAGCCATCTTAGTCTTTGGATTCGAATTTTTCTGGCTAGGCTTATGTCGCTGTACAGCTCGTACAGTTCATTGTTATATCTTCTTCTCCAAACGTTGTTTTCGCGATTTACGCAGACAGGACCATAGATCGTACGCAGAACTTTTCTCTCGAAGACTCCAAGTGAATTTTCATCCGATTGGGATAGGGTCCATGCTTCTGCACCATATAGCAGGACCGGGATGATGAGTGTTTTGTACAGTGTCACCTTGGTTCTTCTCGATAGGGCTTTACTTCTCAATTGCTTACTCAGCCCAAAGAAACAGCGATTAGCAAGAGTTAGTCTGCGTTTGATTTCAGCGCTGATGTTGTTGCCTGTGTTTACAGCAGTGCCCAGGTAGACAAATTCACTGACTACCTCGAAGTTATACCAATCAATGGTTACGTTCTGACCAAGTCGGTGGTGGGATTGGACTTTTTTTGATGAAAGCATATACTTCGTCTTGTCCTCGTTTATTTTCAGCCCCATTCTGCTTGCTGCTGATTCCATAGTAGGGAAAGCACCGGTTACTGCTCGCTTTGTTCTTCCTATCACGTCTATGTCGTCAGCAAACCCAAGTAATTGTGTCGATCTATTGAAAATGGTGCCTGATGTACTGGCATGGGTGCTCCGTATTACATTTTCAAGCACAATATTAAAACAGCTGCACGACAGTGCGTCACCTTGTCTTAGCCCTCTGGTGGTTTCGAAGGTTTCAGTAGAGTCTCTACCAACTTGGACGGAACAACGAGCATTCTCCAACGTCATCCTGATAAGGCGGATCAGTTTAGCAGGGATTCTAAAGTTAGACATGGCACGATACACCTAAAACTATATATGTGTGAAATTTCGAAAGAATCGGTTGAGTCGTTTTCGAGATAGTCGAAAGCAAAAAAAAACGGTCCTATGAAAAGTACCGTTCTTAGCCATTTTAAAAATTTTTTTTTTCAGCCATATAATTGGTCGTACCTAAAAAGTAACACTGATTTTTTTAAATCAAAATCGTTAGAGCCGTTTTTGAGAAAAATAAGCTTTAACGTAACGGTTGTATGGCAGGTACCGTTATTTTTTGAGCTAAAAAAAAAATTTCAATTTTCCCTCTGTACAATACCTAAAAAAGTCTATATACCAAGTTTGAAGCAATTCGGCCCACCCGTTTGGGCTGTAGGTCTCTATACATACAGACAGACAGACAGACAGACAGACAGACAGACAGACATACAGACGGACAGAATTCTTAGACCATCTTTTTTCGTCTTCGCTATCATCGTAATGTCATGTTTGATTGTTATCTCAAAATTTTTTTTTCGACGAATGCATAACTTGCCTTATAGTACCTATAATCGCAAGTAAAAATTGATTTGGGGTGTGGCTGACGCACACTTTTCATCAGAATCTATAAAAAACTTATTTTGGCAAATAAGCGGTACTTATAATAAATCCACAAGCCCAAACTTGTGCGTCTCCTTGCCGATATTAAGAAGCTTGTGTATGAGAAGAAAATTTTAAAATTCGGGAGTGGCTTACGCCCACTTTTCATGAAAGAACAAACAAAATTTGGCTGTATTCATAGACGTATCTTAAGCTGCTGCTAAGTTGTTATCAATCAAACCTGGAGTTTAAGTTATTCATAAACGTATTTAGACCTATGATTAGGACTAAACCTGGGGTCTAACTTTAAAAGTGGCTGATGTAGTGTTTATGTTGCTTCTAAACTGCTAAATGTCATACAATAATTTATAACCGCAGGTACTTTTGTCGGTCATTAGTAAGTCTTTTCAAATAAAATACCATGGAACTGAAAATAGGATTTTAGCAAAATGTCAATAGGTGTGGAAATTGAAGGAGATTTTTTAATTCTAGAAGACATAGATTTGTTGTATGAAATTGTGGCACCAGCCAGACAAAAAGGAAATTTATAAGGCAGGATTCAATCGATTCGAGTTAACTGATAAAGATTTTTTCAACGATATCGATTCGACAAAGAAACAGCAACATTTGTCATTCATTTGCTCTATATTAAAGAACCACTTTCATTGTTCTCAAGCAACCGTTAGTAGGGATATTTCTGTAATTACAAGAAAACTGGCATTACAGCTTCCATACTTTGTAAAATTGCCATTCACAAGTCAGGAACTTCATTTTGAAGTGGTTTTTTCTTATCATCTACATATACATAAATATAATATTTTGATGTGTCTACTTCCCTGATTCATCTAAATTTAAATGAACGTTTCTTTTTTACTTGCGATTATAGGTACTATAAGGCAAGTTATGGATTCGTGCAGAAAAAATAAAATGCACGACTGAGTCGCACGTACTTGCTCTGTTGGTGCAATAGTACGATGAAAACAAACTTTTCGATCAATAAGAACAATTCATTTTTGAAAAATTTGGTAAAAACCAAAAAAATTTGGCTAAAACTGGAAAACTCGATATATGGGAGCTAACGTTAAGAAACCTTTAATATTTAAAATAAGACGTTATCTTTTGGGTGTTACAAATGATACAAATGTCCACTTATGGCCAAATTAATAATACTGTTAAAAGCAATTTCCGCTATTATCATGTATAGCAAAAAACTAAAAATGCAGTTTTGTTTGAAGTATCTATGTATGTTACATAAAAAGTTTCATAAAAATCAGGGTAGCCTTTTTTGAGTAAATTAGAAAAAATGAAAAAAATGGCCAAAATCTAGTGGCTCTTTGTATTGGAGCCACCATTTAAAAAAGAGAAAATTAAAAAAAATCAATGATATCTGATAGGAAGCTGTAAGGAACTATACCAAACAAAGTTTGAGTGAATTCGATGCAACCGTTGACAACTTATAGCCATTTGAAAAAAAGCCGTTAATAGCAGATCTCCGTTATTTGCATTTTTAGCCAAAAACTAAAAACGCAGTTCTCTTCAAAACACTAAAATAATATAACACACAAAGTTTAATCAAAATCGTTAGAGCCATTTTCGAGAAAATTAGAAAAAACCAAAAAAAGTTGGCTTAAACTCAACGGCTCGTTGTATGGAAGCCACCGTTTAGAAAGGCTTCAGTGAAAAATTTACTAAACCATCCTATAGAACACTATGAAAAACTATGTCAAACGAAATTTGAGTCAATTCAATCAAGCCGTTGTGAACTTATGGCTATTTGAAAAAAAGCCGTTAAAACCTGATTTTCGTTACGACCATTTGAGGCAAAAACAAAAAACGCAGTTTTGTTAGAAATGCTTAAAGTAAGCTAAATTATAAATTTAATCAAAATCGTTAGAGCCGTTTTCGAGAAAATCCAAATTGAAAAAAACCGTTACTTGAAAGGTACCAGTTTGAGCCGGGCTAAAACAAAATAAGAAAAACCTCAGCAACCGTTTTTCTTCAAACTGCTATATACCAAGTTTGAAGAAAATCCGTCAAGCCGTTTAGGCTGTAGCATGACGTGAAAAAGCGCACATCCGCACATCCGCACATCCGCACAGACGCACAGACAGACCGACGGACGGTATGGCGAAGACCACTTTTTTGGGCTTCTCTATCATCGTAATGTCATGTTTGATTAAAACCTCGATTTTTTTTTTCTGTACGAAACCAATACTTGCCCTATAGAGCAAGTAAAAAATTTGAGATAACAATCACACATGACATTACGATGATGGAGAAGTCGAAAAAAGTGGGTCTGGAAATTCCGTCCGTCTGTCTGTCTGTCTGTATGTCTGTTCGCGCCTCTGGAGGCTGAACGGGTGGGCCGATTTGCTTCAAATTTGGTATTTAGCATTTATTTGGCCGTCCCTCGGAACAAATTTTTACTTGCGATTATAGGTACTATAAGGCAAGTTATGCATTCGTCGAAAAAAAAAGTTTTGATATAACAATCAAACATGACATTACGATGATAGCGAAGACGAAAAAAGATGGTCTAAAAATTCTGTCCGTCTGTATGTCTGTCTGTCTGTCTGTCTGTCTGTCTGTCTGTCTGTCTGTATGTATAGACACCTACAGCCCAAACGGGTGGGCCGAATTGCTTCAAACTTGGTATATAGACTTTTTTAGGTATTGTACAGAGGGGAAATTGAAATTTTTTTTTAACTCAAAAAATAACGGTACCTGCCATACAACCGTTACGTTAAAGCTTATTTTTCTCAAAAACGGCTCTAACGATTTCAATTTAAAAAAATCAGTGTTGCTTTTTAGGTACGACCACTAATATGACTGAAAAAAAAGTTTTAAAAAATGGCTAAGAACGGTACTTTCCATAGGACCGTTTTTTTTGCTTTCGACTATCTCGAAAACGACTCAACCGATTCTTTCGAAATTTCACACACATATAGCTGTAGGTAGCGCAATTTGTATTGCATACCAATATTTTTGAAAAATATTTTTTTGTATTTTTAAAAGCATTTTTTAAAAAAAAATTTAAAAAATTAATACTTTGAAAACTGCTTATTAAATTTTGTTCTAAAAATTTTAAATAAATGTATTTGCTGAATACCTATGAACTGGCGTTTTTGAATTTTTTTTGAAAAATTTTTTCAAAAAGTTTTTCAAAAAAAACTTTTTTTCTCAAAAACTGCTCCACAGATTTTTATAAATTTATTCTCATAAATTCAAATTTATAAAAGAAATAAAATGGCGTACTTTTTTTTCAGCTCAAATTAGTTTAAGTATTTATTTAAGAATTTTGAAAAATTTATTTTTATCAAAATCTCAAGCCCCAAGACCACTGTCACACATTAGAGCAAGTTCGTGCGACCCAGTCGTGCATTTTATTTTTTACTATTTCTTCCAAGAGTTTGAAAACTTGAAATCACTCAAATCACCTCCAATGACAATAAAATAAAGAAGAAAGCATACTTACTTTAAAAAACCCTTAATTTAGATTTTATTATTATTTTATAAATATATTATGTTAAACAAATGTTAAATATACTGCTCACAACGAAATAGGGCCTGAATGGGATTTTAGCTTAAGATGAACGGTTTTTTTTTGGGAATAAACTTAAACTACGAATAAAGAAATTGATTTTACATAATAAAATTAGTGAAAATGTTTATTTTGTTCTATCGACTCACAAAATGCACTTCTAATTTTCACTCTCTCTGAAAATGTGCCCACAACAAACTGTAAAAATTAAAAATAAATCTTGGATGGGCTATATTTTGCTTTCAGTAGTTTATGTTAAATCCTTAAATCTTTAAAAACGTAAATTCAACTAAATATGGCTTTCTTTTATTGTTTTTATTGGCATTAGAGGTGATTTGATTGATTTTAAGCTCAAGCTCAAAAAATATACTGACATTTCTCATTGTGACAGGTGACCAGGAATAGCAGAAGTCAACGTGATGACAGTTTGTTAAAGGAAAAAATCGCGCCAAAAATTATCTTGTTTGTGTGAGTAAAGGAAAAGTAGCAAATCAGCAAAAAGAATAACTAACAGAGACAGTTATATTTGTAAATTCCAGAATTCCAGAAATTTCTAAAGAAGAAGAGAGTCAACCTGGTGATGGACGGACAAACATAACATAAACGAGCAAAAAATTACGTTTGTTGTATGGGAGCCTCCATTAATTTTTACTTGCGATTATAGGTACTATAAGGCAAGTTATGGATTCGTGCAGAAAAAAAATTTCGAGATAACAATCACACATGACATTACGATGATGGAGAAGTCGAAAAAAGTGGGTCTGGGAATTCCGTCCGTCTGTCTGTCTGTCTGTCTGTCTGTCTGTCTGTCTGTCTGTTCGCGCTTCTAGAGCCTGAACGGATGGGCCGATTTGCTTCAAATTTGGTATCTAGGATTTATTTGGCCGTCCCTCGGAACGTATTTTTACTTGCGATTATAGGTACTATAAGGCAAGTTATGCATTCGTCGAAAAAAAAAGTTTTGAGATAACAATCAAACATGACATTACGATGATAGCGTAGACGAAAAAAGATGGTC